>JAHWFP010020165.1:118829-144155 GCA_023313725.1 Lithobius niger
CCCCCCCCCCCCCCCACTCAGCCTAAGGACCCAAGGAAGAGAAGACGGTCGAAGGCAAAAGGAGGGGGGAGAACCCTACTTCAAACCCATAGTACTAACCGTCCAAGTTGCCAGACTCCAGTGAGACCATGTCTCAAACGCCCATGGAGACACTTACCATACCGTTGGCGACACAATGCTCACCGGCGGCATGTGACACCCTTAAAGCGACAACTGGCAACAGAACGGCAACAATGTGTCCCGCTGCGTCAGTGACATAATAGCTACTTACCCTGGTGACAACTGGCTACAGAACGGCGGCGATGTGTCCCGCTGCGTCAGCATCATACAGCTATTTGGCTTACCGGAAGAATAGTGACTCCTCTCCGATTAGCTTCTCGTTGGGCTAGAATGATGTAAAATGATCAGCTGAACAACATTTTCCCATAACATTTTCGGGTGTTCCAGCTATTTTCCCCGGCGACAACTGGCTACAGAACGGCGACAATGTGTCCCGCTGCGTCAGCGTCAGAACAGCTACTTACCCTGGTGACAACTGACTACAGAACGGCGACGATTGTGTCCCGCTGCGTCAGCGTCATACAGCTACCTTTTCTGGTGACAACTGGCTACAGGACGGCGACAATTTGTCCCGCTGCATCAGCGTCTAGTAGCTACTGAGTGTCGCCGAGGGTGCTACACGTGTTGCCAGTGGCGACAGCGTGGGTCCGGTTAAAAACCGCCCCTCGGCTCAACCAGCGTTGCAATTATGTCCAAACGCGGCACTTGCAACTTTTTTTTTTGCTGGGATAGTCGGACCACAGACAGTGCCCGTGGCCGGCTTTTTACCACTCAGTGTAGGAACCGCACCGCTAATTTCCCCACCGGGAGCGGTCGTCCTATTCATCCTCTCCACACTACTGGTTTTCAACTTACCGCCACTGTCGGCCACTCACCTAACGCCCGCCATCGGATCGGCACGGACCTGTCTTGCGGGACGGTGACAACTCCACTGGCTTACTCTACAAATCACCATCTGCATGAAAAAAAATGATATTTCAAGACGAACAACATCCCGGGGAAGAACGGGAGGCAACGACGCCTCCGTAACCACGAATCACAAAGGCTTCATTCTCGGCCGCCATCTTGCGCTCGACATCGACCGGCCGACCAAAACACACCGCCGGCATGGCCGTATCCGTTAAGCCTACCGTCTACCAACCGTTGCCGTGCTTCGATCCTGTTCCCACCGTGCTGCTTTCCAATAAGCCGCTCATCGGATCCACTTCTTGACATCGAAGTCCGTTGTTGTAGTCCATAATACGCGTTGGTTAATTCGCGAAGCACGCAGTAAAAACTCGCACAACCATCCACGATGGGAGTGCTCGAAAAGTGATGCGGTTGGACTGGTGGGGGCGCTGACGTCGGTAAGGACGTGCAGCGCCGCCTGGCGGCAGTGGAGAAAAGCTTAGGGAGAACGTAAAAAATGGTGTTTTTAGTTCATAAGCGAGCAGTAAATAGCGTAAAAAGGTGGTTTTAGCAATATTACTGAAGGTAAGTATTTGCAGGAAGTAAGAAACTACAGTCTTGCAGATGCATTATTCTCATTAGAGTTGAGTGTAGTGCAATGTATTATCCAGGGTGTCAATACAGCAGGGATGCTGCCGGTTAAAAAATGTGAAAATTTGACAGTGGTAAAATAAAATGTGAAAAATACGAGTGTTAGTGAGAAAAAAAAGGCAAAACGCACAAACGAAGTAAAAAGAATATTTTGCCAGCCCTCAGGCTAAAAGGTTTCTTTTTTGCCTAAAACGTACTTAACCTGATAATTTTGCATTACATTGTCCCCAATGTGATGTCTTCCTGGAGGTTTTTTGGTGGTATGTAGCAGCCTGCTTGTGTGTCCCTACTGCGCATGTGCAACGCAGTCCTCCTCAATATAACCGAGAGCATGGCCGATTCTGGCATTAATTTTCCTCTCAATCTGTCAGGCGGTGACTCGAAAGGAGAGGCAGGGCGGGCCTACCGTTAAGTATGTTTTAGGCAAAAAAGAAACCATTTTATCCGGCCGGATTGAGGGCCGGCAAAATGTTCTTTCTTGTTTGCCAAAACATATTAACCTGATAATTTTGCATTATCAGCAGGCCTTGTCGATATGACGGGGCGCCCCGGGATGCAAGCAGGCGTTCCCCCCAAAATTTTTATTATGTAAAAATTAGCACTTTATCCAGAACAACGTGATGAAACAGGAAGTTGGATCTCTTTCGTGGGGATTGGTGGCTCTGAAAAGGACCGTTATTTTTATGAGGGTTCTTGCTTCCTACTTTGGATGGCTTGCTTCCTTCTATGGATGCTTGCTTCCATCATGGGATGGCTTGCTTCTGCTTCGTTCTGTTTGTGCTTAAGGGGGCTTGACCACAGTTCTGGCGATTGGTCCCAGCCGGTGTGGTTTCTTTTCTTCACTTGACATGTTCTTCAAGTAGTGGGAGGTGACAGTCGTTGAGTGACGCCAGGATGCGGCTGCCAGGGCTTCCTCTATAGGTGTGGCGTTGTGATGTGTCCATGATGTTGAAATCGCTCTGATTTTGTGTACTGTTGCTCTTTCCCTGCTTAGGTTGGCTTTGTCGTCGGTGACATAGATTGTTTTCCTTCTCCAACGCGAGATCATTGCAGGTAAGGTTTCTCCTGTTTGTGAGGTAGGAAAAGTTGGTTTCTGTCTCTTCGGATGTTTTCGTGTGGGTTCGGGTGAGGTTGAGACGGAATGTTCGGATGGGGCAGTTTGGAAGACGTTCAGGTTTGGAATCCCGGATTTGGGTGAGGGGTTGCTGCTCAGAAGTTTGGCCAGAAGGGGCTCTAAGGAGAAGGCTTTGAATTTCTTCGACTTTCTTCAGTACCTGTAGAAGGTGTTCGAATCGTGGGAACAGATATGCGTAAAGGTTGTGCCGTGGGTGCATCTTGGTTAAGGTTGAGACGAGTGGCTCGAGATAAAGATGTTGTCCGTCTTGAAAACCTCACTCAAAACGTGGTTTAAGACACGAGTGAGATGAGTGTTAGTGTAGACAAATGGTCGTCTTAATCTTCACTTGAAACATGGGTTATCCGTGCTGGAGAAGTTGGAAGACTTGAGGGCGTCATCCGTGTGACTCTTTACTCGAAACGTGAGTTTGCCATGTTTGAGACGAGCACCGGTTGGAGTTGCATCAGGTGTCTTGTTTTCGCTCGAGAAGTGGGGAGAGCTGAGGTTGAGACTACTTGGGAGAGGTGAAAACGTTATCTGGTTTGACTCTTCACTCAAAACGTGAAACCGCTCAGCGGTCGTCGAGGAGGTGGAGGCTGGGGGGGCTGGAGGTTCTGTGTCCAATTGTAAGGGCTCATATTTGCCCAGAAGGGAACTGCCATTGCACAGCAAAGAAGTCAGAAGTATTGTTGATTGGCTAAGAGGCTGTGGGGTTTGGCGTCTTTGGCGCGAAGGGCAAGACCAAGCCCGTCTTGAGTCCTCGTATTAAACAAGCGGCTACAGCGACTACTTAGTCACATCGGTCTACCGTGCAGTTCTGCCACTACCAATAGTGAGGCACACTTCTCCATCAAGCATTGCAACAGCTCTCTCCATTTTATAATCTGGAAGCAGTGACCATCAGAATTGTCTGTTAAAAATGTGTAAGCTATGAAGCTTATTTTACATTTTCGCCGTAAATGTCAGCGTTTAGGCCTAATTTATAACTTTTATTTCGTAAGATGCAACTAACGGAGATATGGAATGTATGCAGATTAGATAAGGTAGAAGGGGAGGGACAGGAGAGACGTTATTGAGAAAACCAGCAGCGACTTGTAGCAACTTGACGTTGCCATGGGGACGTGATTTTGGACCTAATTTTCATTTTATTTTTTTTTAGGCCTAATTTTTTAACGGCAGTTTAAATTTCGTAAGTAGCAGATAGGCCTAACGGAGAATGGTTCGACCGTAAACCTATTCATTCATGCAACAATGCGACAAGACCCTTTTAACAAAGCTAAAATGTTTTCGTTTTTCCGGCTGCGTTAACACCAATTCTTAGAAATTAAATTCGACGATGAAATGTTATTATTTAATTTAGTTACGTCATAGAAGTCTATAAGCAATAAAGAGGTAACGATGTTTAAATCCGCCAATTTATATAACTAACTTTTGACACTGAATAAAACGTAGTAATAAAGGTCGTCTCTATCTGGTTGCGTTAACTGCGGTGTTTAATACGTCGGCCTGGGAAGTGGCGAATAGGCTTAAGCGTGTGCAATAGTTTGCTTTTTTTTGCAACATGAGAGATGCGGTTTAAGGCGGTCGCCCAGCGGTCGACATAGATAGTTGTTAAGGGAGATCTGTATCAGGCCATGGTGAAGGTTGAAAAGGCGTCATGGCCGAGGTGACGTCGGCGGTCTTCCCTGTTGTTTTGTGTGGTCGGGATTCGTAGGAAGGTTGGTGTCGTTTAGAGCGAGCAGGTCGGTGAAATGGGTGGTTTCGTCATTCACGACATGAGCGCCCCGGTACACCGGTCGCCCAGCGGTTGACGTGGACTGGCGGGCGAGGGAAACTGCATTGGGAGCCGGGCGATGACTGAAAGGGCGCCATGGGCCGAGACGTCTTCGGCGCAATCCCGTGTCGCGAAGGATGTTGGTTCCGGCAAGAGAACTTCGAACGACAGGGTACGTTGACGGATTTAGTTGGCGAGGAAAATGATGGAAAAGATGACGTCACGAAGGGACGACATAGACATTCCGTCTGTGAACCGGTGTCTAGCGGTCGCCCCAGCCGTCGTCGGCGGCGGGGTGCTTGGTCGCCTTGAAGCGGCGAGTAATCTTCGTCATTCGCGACATGGGTCTAGACCGGACGTCCAGCGGTCGGCATGAGTAGGCAACGGGGAAGCAGGTAGGAGCGCAGCATCTGAAGCAGGGTGTTGGCCGAAACGCCGTCATGGGCAGAGTCGTCTTCGGCGGTTGCCATGCAGATGTCGCGAAAACGAAAATTCAAATTCCTTGGCGAAAAGGGAGACAAGGCGAGCGAGGTGACGGAAGAAAATGAAGGAGGAAAATGAATGCCAGTACCGGCCATGCTCTCGGTTATATTGAGGAGGACTGCGTTGCAGATGCGCAGTAGAGACACGCAAGCAGGCAGTTACATACCACCGAAAAACCTCCAGGGAAACATCACATTGGGGACAATGTAATGCAAAATTATCAGGTTAATATGTTTTGGCAAACAATAAACAATCATATTATCCCACCTAATTTTGAGCCTGGAATTACGTATGTAGTGATTTAATTACAGAATCACTAGCTTATTTCATTTGTCTTTGTCGAGCTTGTCGTTGTAATGAGGCAAAAAGACAAGCTCTACAAAGCGCAGTGAAATAGGCTAGTGATTACATAATGAAAATCTGAATTATGGACTGTTGCTTCTGAGAAAGTGGCGTAATTTTCTTAGTAAATCTGTCAAAGGGCTTCTTGTATGTACTTTGAATTTCTTCAGAAGAAAAATCACGCAACACCACAAATTTGAAACACTGTTCCTTGAATTTTCGGTGGAAAATTGATTGTGGAAGAAATGATGTTATAACCTCTTTTACAAACTTCGTCCACCTTCTTCAGAAGGTAAATGCAAAAATGTAGAGATTACATAAAGTCAGAATTCGAAACTGATGTTGTTATGTCGTCTGCTAACCATAGTAGCCTCTGCCGGTGTTTTCATATATTTGAATTTCTTAATCTTGTCATAAGTTAGTTTAATAAATAGGCTACACGAGCAGAATAATTGCATAGGTGTAACATTATTTTTATTATAACAAATTTTAAAGGCATCCTGAAATAGCAAAAAAAAAAAAAACACTGAAATTGTTATTAAGGAATTGTGAAAGTGGTGTGATATGAAAACGAAGAAATAGTGATAGAAAACTGAAAAATAGCTAATTTTTACTTGTAATGTTGTAACAAAAGTAGGTACGTGAAAAATGTAAAAAATAATGTGATAAAAAGCTAGTACTCCCAGCAGCAGCCCTGATACAGACAAAACAAAAAAACAATAGCTGTCTCACATTTTGAAAGGGGACATAAAATACTCAAAAATGAAAATAACTAAGTTCAGTGACAATAAAGCAAGCTTTATGAAGTTCTTCAGGAATTCGAGCAAGCACCACATAGTGCCTGGCCTCCAAGTTACAGAAGATGTAACAATAAATCGAGTCTCTGACCTACAAATACATAGAATTCTAAAAGCCCATGGTTTGAACTCAACAACAATCCATACATTGGCAGCCCTGGCATAAATCCTGTACATAGCTGCACAAACACATGACTATAAGCCAATTTTTTGCAATTCTGGAAACTTTTTCTTCGCTTCCCAAGTCTGCCCACTTCAGAACATAATAACTAGCTGTTATCTGATCTAAGGTCAGCACATGCTTGGTGAATGGTGTGTCAGTCCCCCCCCCCCCCCCTTCTTGGTGGGCAACACTCTTCACTACGTGTGGAAGGGCAGATCAGTCATAACTGAAGTCCCATTGTCAGCCATTTCCCCCCTCTTCCTCGTGGTTTTCTACTTATTGCTGCACTGCAGAGTACAGCTACTCAATCTCAGTTGGCCGTGTAGTTGTCCCTCATGATTTCTAATTATTGTACGAGATGGTGCTCATGCTCCTTCGTCAGACGTGAGCTATTAGATGATCATCCTTTTTGATTGGCAGAAGCTGATTTTTTTTTATTTCAATTTTTTTTGAGATGACATAGGAACATGTAGGATGACACATGCAAGTCCCGTATCCTAACACCTTCCGCCCTCTAGTGACCATCGAGCGTGCTGGCTGGAAGGTCATGTGCCCTCTTCCGGTTATCATTCACACTCTCGACCAACATGGCTTCACCTGAGAGTGTGGTGTCTCATGTCAGCTCCGCCAATAAATTGTAATCAAAACGTAAATCGCCCGCCTCCAACTCGTTCATTCGCTTTCGAGGGAACACTATCCGGGCATATGACATAACCCAAGAAAGACCAGCGAACACCAATAAGTTGCACACAACCAGCTTTAAGTAACGATCGACGACCATAAGCTCATGAACTTTGACACCAACCTTTGTAACCGATCATGTTTAGGATAAAATCTGCGACAATCTCCAGGAAAATAAGGTGATGTAGTACCATTTAAGAGTTTGAAGGGACTCCTCATCATTCCCAAGCAGCGAAAAAGCATCTAAAAGTGCATCTAAATACAACAGCCAATCAGAGCTTGCTGTTGCTATTACGTCTTGCTTGCTTACATCATTAATAATGTAGATAATGATAACAATAATAATACACTTTTTCCAGTTAAGAGAATAAACGTGTAAAAGGCAAGGAAGGGAGAGCTTTCATCCACTTACTCTAAGTCTGAACATATTTACGGAAAAGTAAAAACTGCCAGGTCAACAGACCTAAGTCCACGCAATATAATTAATAATTTTCAACATATGAAAACCATTTCACAAAACTCGTCAGGTTCACCAAACCTAAACAATTTTAAAATGTATTAAGGACGATGAGGCCCAACCACTGATGGTAGGAAATTCCAAACTGGGACCAACAAAATTCTTATATGGTTCCTTTTGGTACTGATCCGTATATAATTTAAATCAATTCAATTTAAGTAATTATTAAAATGCAACATTATGAACACAGTGTGGCTGACAGAATATTTAAATGACGTACTTGATGAAGATATCCATGGCGAGATCTCTGTAGCTTTCTCGAGCTTCTTCTGATAATTTTTCTAGAGATTCAAGTTTTATGAAAGCTTTGGAACAAACAGCAAAGGCACGATTTGCACAGCTGGCCAGTCCTAATAAAACAAACATAGATACAAATTGGCAAACATAAATACAAATTGTACACAGATGCTGTCACAAACAAACAAACAGACAGACAGATGTACGTTTCCAAAACATAAATTAATCAAAAGAGCAATACCTTCACAAAATCATGCATGCAATAAAATGCTTCAAAATGCCAATTCTAATGATAACACACTACTAGTTATAGTATAAGTATAAATAAGAAGAATCCAAGCCCAGCGAAAATCCATGTGGACAAAAATAAAAAAACCGTGAAAACCATCAACTATCCCATGGTTTTGCACAGGGACAGGCAACACCAAGGGAGGGTGGACAGCTTACATCTTCAGGTAGAGCATTCCACGCTCTCGCCACCCTGACACCGAAGCAAAACCTCCGAATATCCACCCGACATCGCCGAAGAAACAAAGCACGATGGCCAGCAAACCTATCCACCCGAAGAGTCAGGAGCTTCTTCCAGTTGATCTCAATGAGTCAGCTCAGGAGCTTGAAGACACAAATTCGACCAAGATTTTGTCTTCAATCAGCAAGAGTTTCCAATCCAAGAAACCCAGCCGATCCTCATATTCAGAATAACGTAAATCCCAAAACGTCCTCGTAAATCTTCTTTGCACTGCTTCAACATTCCTAATGTCCCCCAGCAGATACAGGGACCAGACAGGGAAACAATATTCTAATAGAGGTCTGACCAAGGCTTTATAAGCTGGCACTCACACCTTTGGTGAACGTGTAGAATATGTCTGCCGTAAAAGACCAAGGGCCCGATTAGCCTTGGTCGCTACAGCAGCACACTGATTAGCCCGCTTTCCATTCAAAGTGACAATTGCCCCCAAATCCTTTTCAGTCTTCACCACATTAACACTCCACCAATTTTGTAAGAATAGCCAGCTTTCCAGGCCCCCAATATTCAGCGTCATCATAGTATCTTTGGTCCACATCACACTGAAGCATCTCACAGTCCTCAATGCTGCCAATCTTTCTACCGAACTTACCGTCATCAGCAAAAGCCAAAACACGGGAAGTGATAACATCCCAGGCATTGTCAGAGAACACAACAAACAGAAGGGGGCCAAGGACGCTGCGTTGAGGGACACCACTCGTGACCGTCTTCCACAAAAAAACTTGGCCATTCACCCCAACCCTCTGCCTGCGATCCTTCAGCCACGCCTTGACCTAATCAACAAGAACAGCATTGACACCAAAATCACGCAGCCTTCTCACGAAACGCAAATGGGGAACCTTATCAAACGCCTTGGGGAAGTTCAAATAAATACAGTCCACATGAGCACCACTATCAACAGCCTCCACCCAATCATCCTGGACCGAAAGCAAATTACTCAAGCACGAGCGGCCACGTACAAAGCCGCGCTGCACATCCGATGGAACCCCCACTCTTTTCAGCTCGTCTTCCAGATGTCAACGCAGGATATGCTCCAAAATTCGGCAGATTACACTCGTGAGGCTCACAAGTCGATAATTTGCAGCTTCCCTACAATTTCCGCCCTTATGAACGGCAGTAACATTGGCCATCCGCCAGTCACGTGGAACAACCCCCTAAGAAGTATCATAACGAAAAGATAAGTAACCAGTTTAGCAATTACATAGACTGTCTCCCGAAGAATACATTATGCAATGTACGGGATGGTGCTGTAGCAAAACATTCTAAAGTGTAATCATTTACCTGTAACTACCCGGTACAAATATAGGCAAAGACTGATGCGGTAAAAACTCCAAAATACCAGTATTACCTGGTTGATTTTGGTTTCTATTGCCTGTTGAATATATACATTACCTTTTTTATAGCAATTCTCCTTCTCAAAATGCTGTTCAATCTAGAGAAATTAAATCGAAGATGTCCATCCGGTTCGCTACCTACTGCTTCCATCATATAAAAGTCGAAGCGGAGCAGTATGCTCACCTTTTCGAGTCCTCTATTGTGTCCAAATGGTGAGAAGAGGGGAGGAGGGCGGGACCAAGGTAATGTATATTTTCAACAGTCAATAGAAACCAAAATCAACCAGGTAATACTGGTATTTTGGAGTTTCTAGTTGCCTTGAAAATATCCATTACCTTTTTTATATCAATCCCATAGACTTTATCAAGGCGGCGGGTGCCACTTGACTCAAGTTCCCTCAGGTAGCGACCGGTTCCCTTCACAGAAATGCCAGTGTGTTAAGGAGTTAAAGTATACATCGGGCAGCGACGAATGGCCCGATATGGTAAAGTCCCTCAGCTTGATGGGACATATCCCCGAGATAGTTCGGATGTGAAGACTGTGGGATGTCTCCAAGAGGCCGCTTCCATTATGTCAGTGATAGGAATGTTACTGTAATGGGCCCAGGACGTGCAAATTGCACGAAGTTTGTGAGCCGTTACTCTGATGCCTTCAGAGACACAGTTGATGTTTAGTGCTTCGTAGGCTTGTACGATGACAATTTTGAAGCAGATGGCAATCATGCGTGTTGAAGTTGTCCCAACCTTGTTACTGAAAGGGCAGAAAAAGTTAAGATCATCCTCAGTGGACGGGTTTGGAAGCTTTCAAATAAAAACGGATCGCCCGAACTGGACATAAAGCACATTCCTTGTCATCACCTAGGATGGTGGAAAGGGAAGGAATTACGACGGGATGAGTTCAATCGTCGGGTTTCTGAGTTTTAGCGCGGAACGATGCCCTTGGTGTCAGAGTGGCACCAGCGTAGTCGGGTAGGAAGAAGCAATCTTTCTCCTTGGCGGAAAGTGCCTGTAATTCGCTGCATCGGAGGCAGGCGGACAATGCCACTAGGAACACTGTCTTCCTTGTTAGGTGGCTGAGTCTGGATGAGTTCATGGGTTCGTAGGGCGGAGCTACGAGTGCTGTAAGGACGATGGATAGGTCCCAATCGGGGAATTGTCTTGTAATACGTGGCCTGTCTAAATGGAAGGAATGAATTAAGGATGAAATTCTGTAATCCGTTAGGAGGTTCGTGTTACCAGCTGCTTTGAAGACAGCGTTCAGAGCGGAACGATACACCAGGATTGTAAAGCCTCTGAGACCGCTTTTGAACAAAGTTGTGTGGAACCGAAGGAGGACTTTCATAGGGGGACGAATTGGATCAACCTGTTCTGGAATACACCAACGAAGCCATCGTTTCCAGTGATTGTTGTAAATCTTGTTGGTAGAGGATCGGACGGCTCATGATGCAATGCGAGTGGCCTCGTCGTCAAGAATGCCAGTTGCTCGGAGGAGCTGGGTGATAGTAGCCACCCGTGAAGTCGTACTTGGTGGTTCTGGTGTTGGATCGTTCCTCTGTGTTGGGACAGGAGGTCTGGACAGCTCGGTAGATGGTGAGGGGAGTCGATGAGGAGGCTGAGCAACAGTGGAAACCAGGCTGCTACAGGCCAGTTCGGCGCTATCAGGAGGAAACGTCCTCGTGAATTGGCGATTTTGCATAGAACTAGAGGGAGGAGGGGGAAGGCGTATGCGTAAAGGTTATCCCAATTCAGAGTCAATGCGTCCACAGCCGAGGCGCGAGGATCTGGTAGCGGGCTGACGAATAGGGGAAGTCTGGCATTGTACCTCGTTGTAAAAAGGTCGACCGTTGGTCGGTTCCAAAGGTGGAACAGACTGAAGCAAATGGTTGAATGTAGTGTCCATTCGCTGGTGGGTGGTTCCCGTCGAGAGAGAGAATCGGCAATCACGTTCAGCTACCCCGGAATATGGAGTGGTAGCAGGCAAACACGGAGGTGAATGCAGAGTTGAAAGATTTGAGAAGTGATGTGATGGAGGGATAGGGAGTGCGTTCCGCCTCCCTTCCGGAGGTAGGCAACAGCAGTTGTGTTATCTATGTGCACTGTTTGTCCTATAACATAGTCCTGAAAATGTTGAAGTCCGAGAAGGACTGCGAGGGGTTCCACGTGATTGATGTGGAACGTCGTTCCAGTTGGCCATTTGCCAGAGATAGTGAGGTTGTCGATGTGTGCTCCCCAACCTGTTTGGGATGCGTCTGTAAAAAGATAAACTTGTGGGAGAGGCTCGTGAAGGGGAACCGTAGCTGTTAAGTTCAGGACGTCCATCCACCAAATGAAGGTATTGGTGGGAAAGGAGAGACCGAGGGTTTAAGGCGGCAGGCTTAGTGCTAGTTGTGGATTGCCCCAACAGGCAGAACGGTAATGATGTAATGGTTGTGCCATCCATCTGCCGTAAGGAACGAGGTCCGCGAAGGACCATTCTGATCATTCGATCATTCTGATGGTAGAGGCGAGATCCTGGAAATTGTGAAAAGGTGTGTGGATGAAGGCCCTGGCGAAACATAGATGATTTTCGATGCGTTCCGGTGACGGCATGACTGTCGAGTTTTTGAGGTCGAAGAATACTCGTAGGAACAAGATAGATTGGGCGGGCTGGAGACAAGACTTGGAAATGTTGATGCCTAGGCCTATATGATGAAAAAGTGACACGACGTCGTGTAGATTGTTGGAGAGCATGAAGGGATTGGGATGAGGTAGGAGACAGTCGTAGAGGAAGGCATGAATGCGAATGCCTTGTTGGTGGAGATAAGCAAGAACCGGGCGTAAGACCAAGGTAAAGATGCGTGGAGCGGCGTTTAATCCGAAGGGAAGGCAGAGGAACTCGTACACGGTTGCGTCTAGTAGAAACCGAAATAGCTCGCGGACAGACGCATGAAGCGAAATGTGAAGGTATGCGTCCACAAGATCCAGAGACACTGTCCAATCGTTGGGTTGTGAAGAATCGCGGATGGAAGATATTGTTTCCATTTGAAAATGGGGATTGAGAATGAACTGATTCAGTGGTTTTAAGTCGAGAATGAGGCGGGTTCCGCCTGATTTCTTGCTGCACAGAAAGATGCTGCTGTAGAATCCCGGGGTGAATGGAGGTAAGACAACATGAATTGCTTCTTTTTGAAAAAGGGAGGTTATTTATGTTCGGAGCGGAACGGGAGCTGGTGCTTCCAGTTCCCAGGGTGGTTCTTGCACAGGGAGTTTCTGTAAAAACTTTGGCTTGAAGACGTTCAACATAATTGAAAGAATCATTGGATCGGAGGTCACCTTCTGCCGGGCTTTGGCATGGAACCGAAGACGTCCCCCACTTCTCGTGGGGGAGGTGGAATGTCAGTAATTGTCACGTCCCCTATTGTGGGAACGAGAGGAGGAACGTTGTCGTCTGTCGGGAGTGGAGGAACGTCCCAGGGAACGACCACGTCCGCGTCCCTAGGATCGGGACGGAAAGGGTGATGCGGAACGTGGTATTGGAGGTGGAGTGGGATCTAGCGGTTTAGTTGTTTTCCAATCGTCCTTAGGTTGATCAGGCTTGGAATACGGAACGGAACGTTGACAGCGGCTTACATGATTCTTGTTGTAACGAGGCTTGCGTGAGATGTCGAGGTGTGGGGCCACTTTAGGAATCAATCCACGGAATAGGGATTCTGATTCATGAATGGGTTGGTTCCAGAGAAGATGACGAGTGTAATCGTGGAGATTTGTTGCCGTGTTCAGAGCTATTTCTCAGAGAAGGAGCATGGAATTGAAGAGTGCAAGTGTAAACCAATTCACGGCATGAAGTCACAAAGCAGCTTTTTCTGAAGACTTGATTGATGAGGAACGTTAGTTGGCGAGTGTCATCAGGAGGAGGATTGGTGTAGAGTCATTCACATAGTGTGTTGGCTACGGTGCCGAGAACGTCTGCTTAGGACGCTGCACGAAGACCAAGGCGGAGGATGCGGTCGTTGTCGCGCAAGACGAAAACCGGAATCGCAGCTCATCCGGGGAGCTAGAGTGCGGAACCGAAATCCAGCTTGGTGTCAGCAGTGAGAAACTCTGACTGCGGATAGGTATCAAAGTTCCCTGGGTTGGATATCCCTTCTCCGATGGGACGGAAGAAGTAATTTTCACTGCCTGGACGAGGCGGAGATGGATCTTTATCCATTTCAAGGGGTGATCTGTTGCCGAGAAGGATGCCATCGGTCCTAAGCAGAGTTGCAAGAAGCATTGTTGATTGTCCAAGTAATGGCGATTGGTGCGGGAGTTGGTCACGCAGACCAAAGCCAAAACCAGTTGCGAGTCCTCGGTACTTGGAGACCGGATCAGAGGTGGAGGACGGCTTGTACAGGAAGCAGTCTGGGACGATTCCTTCGACCGTCTTTAATAATTCTGAGAGCGGAATCTCCGAGGGATCTGGGTCCCCTTGGAATGGAGGTTCGGGCTGGTCCGAAAGAGATGGGTCCGGTGTGTAATAGGAATAGAGATCGTAGTCCACGGTAGGAACGGGCCCGTGATCGGCACTGGAACGGGCAGAACGGAACGTGGAGGAGAATCATCCGGAACGGCAGAGGGACCTGCGTCATTCTTGGAAGGTCGGTGGCGTTTAGGAACGGAGGCAAGCCATGAAGAAGTATAGTCCGAAACTGATTTTTTTCGTTTCAAGGTCTGAAGGGAAGAGTCCATAAGAGTATGGACTTGAGACGACGTGAGTGGTTCGTCGTGCCGTTGAGTAGTGGAACGTCTAATAACCGAAGCTTGAGAAGAAAATGAAGACAGAATAAGAGGGGTAAGCTACGGTTCTTCAGAGGAGGCCAGCTTGGCAGCAACTTTCTGGGCCTTGAGTTGCAGTTTAAGGCAGGCGTATCGTTCCTTCGTGCATGAGAGTTCTTCAGAAATAGAACGTAGGTCCCTTACCGGAGGAGGCTGGCTACAAGGAATCAGGGATGTAGATCACATGGTACAGAAAAAGATTCGGAAAGAAGAGGATTCGGAGGCGTAATGGATTGTTCCAAGTAATCCTGTTCCGTAGTGAGTTCAAGAATCTCAACATTGTCCGCAACGGATAGAACCTGCGTTGGGGATACGAAACGAGGAGTACGAGATGAGGAACCATCTCTTGGCATTCCTTTAGCTCGTGGCATCGGAACCGTAGAAGTGGTGGGTAGATGCGGAACGTAGCTTGAAGAGCGTAGCGCAACGAAGTGAACAGCTCGGCGGCTAGAGAAGAAAAGGTGAGCATACCGCTCGGCTTCGACTTTTATATGATGGAGGCTGCGCAGTAGGTAGCGAACTGGAAGGACATCTTCAATTTAATTTCTCTAGACTGAACAGCATTTTGAGAAGGAGAATGCTTATCAAAAAAGGTAATGGATATTTTCAAGGCAACTAGAAATGATAATGATTTGTAGTAAGTAACTAATATGAAAATAATGTTGGCTATTTTGATTCTCAAAAAACCTATGAAGCTGGTAGTTAATCATTCCTTCGGATTTTAAACTTTATGATAAACCATTATATATTAATGTTATAACAACTTAGTTTATGTCATACGTGGTACAGCTACAGTTTAAGTACTGTACTGTGTTATTTTGAGGTTTGAATAAAACAACTTGCCCAAAAGTGCAAAAATATCTTCCGAATCCAGAATGTCTTCATATTCTCTTAAATTCAAAGCAGTCTTCATTGCTGCATCTATGTATCCTGTGAAAAAGAAATGTATTTACTCGTAATACTGGAAAAAGAAATAATAATGGTTCTGTATTGGACCAACTACAGTATAACGTCTTTAAAACAATAACTTCATTAAAGCAATAGAATATCTTGTTCCCCCGCTCCGTTCTACCTCTTTATAACATCACTTTCCTTTACTTGTTGCACTATCACTCCATCCGCCCAGCCATCACATCTCTTTGTGAGCTTTTATTCCATCTTTCCATCTGACAGTACTGCTTCACTCGCTTGATTGGACCACTCCCATTTCCATGCAGAGCGTAGAGGTGTGCGATACCAGGTTTTTCAATTCGATACCGATACCAATACTTTATTAATCTGAGCATCGGTATCGTGATACTTTTTCGATACCGATACTTTTTAGATACTGATACTTTTCGATACCAATACTTTTTTTTCTATACTGATACCTTTTTAAAGAAAGCAGTAGGAATAAACAAATTCAAATGACTTCATATGTAGCTTCCTTTATTCCTTCATTACAGTTACTGCGCACAGAAATATTTCAGATGACAATAATGTTGAGCTGAACTTCTTTGTTACGTTAGAAAATGAACCTTAAAAGGTTTATAAAGGCGTAATAGTATTAATGAAAAGAATTATTACTTTTAATTAGAGTATCCTACAGACAACTGTTCAGCATAGAAATTTAAAAATAAACTCGGACTAGGCTACATGGAATTTACTTACATTTTTACGTATTTGGCATTACAAATAAAGTAATACAGAAAAAATTATATATTATAATTAATTATGAAACAAGGCATCAGATGGGGTTGTTTTTTGTTTTTTTTTACTTTGATAGGCACACAAACATATCCAGTTTAATAAAAAAAAATTCAATTTGAGTTTAAAACAAGATAGTTACATAGGATTGTTGCTGCCAGGATCTATGCCTAATGCTTAGTGAAGCTAACATGCCCAAAGATCTTTGCTTTCCGGATTTTTTAATTTTTTTATGTATGTATACAAATATAAATAAAATATTTATTTAAATTTATAATTTATTAACACAAAATATTCAGTTTAAGTAAGTTTAAAACAAAGAGGTTCTTCCAAAACGACCCACATGTGTTCGAACCATACACACGCCTCTGAAGACAGTTCAGTACCTTCAATGAACAGAAACCTCAACAGAACGTTCCAAAAGTGCCAGATGAGGGAAATAACGTCACCTTTCAACGCAACTGATGGCTCCATCCAGAGTCAGTCGATAATCCATCCAGAATCAGAATCAGAACCAGAAACGAGTCAGCAAATTGACAGGGAACAAAACATTTTCAACAAAGTTACACGACATGCACAAATTTCAAAGTTCCTGGAAGAAACACACCCTTTCTTCGCGTATTTTCGACAGCCCTGAAAAGTTGACTCGTCTTCATCACTCAGGTTTTCCTGATTTACATCGTTCTCACCACATTTAATGTGCGATGCAAATTTGAATCGCACATTAAGTGGTGAGAATGAGGTAGCACGTGAAGGAAAGCCTGATGAAGACAGTCGACTGTGTTTACATCCACCAGTATTCGGACTGTGAATATTCACGCAGACAGACTGTTTCTTCCAGTGTTGTGTAAGTTTGTTGAGAATGTTGAAGAACTTTCATAGTAAAACTGATGATGTCTCTAGAATAGAACATTTGCACATAATTTGGTAATAAGTGCTGTAAGGCTGCGAAAACAATCCACTTAAATGGGATCCTTGGCGATTCAAGACCACCATAAAAACAACTGCGAGCTGAACTTATAAACCTACAGGGGCCTTCCAATCCAAATATCAGCTACCATGTAAGTAAAGAGTTTGGGGCGATGTTGCACAGGAAACGGAGAAGCAGGCCTTAAACATATGGGGGGGGGGGGTGCCTACACTGATGCTGTCTTTTGAAGCAGATGCCGTTTTTGAAAGCAACAAGCAGCAAGAATGTGAATTGAGAGCGGACAATACATTTATGTGCATATATCTGAGTTTTTGAAAAACGAGTGTGAATCGTGATCGAATTTAATGAAAGAGTTAATGTTTTGTGCCTTAAGCAATAGTCAACGTACCAGAAAAAAAAAATTAGTTGTGTAACCAAATTTAGGTTTTATAATGCTTCGTATTTGCACAGTAGTTTAATTTTTAATGCTCTTCTTAAAATATTAAAACTTTTATTTAAAAAAAAAGGACTTGAATTATGAAATGAAATAAAAATAATAAGGTTCGTAGGGTCATGACAATAGGCCTTCAAGAATCAATGGAAGATTCCATCTTGGGAAAAGTTGGCGAGTTGGCACGCATTAAAAAGAAAACATATGGTTGTTTAACAACTCGGCTACATTACTTGTCGCAGGTAAATCAGTTTCATTAACTGATGCTACAAATTACTTACAATCATATAGTTATGTTTAACGCAAACTGGTATGATTCTACAAACTGACATTTTACACCGCGAAGGTGTAGAATGTCTTCGGGGCTCCTCGAACAATTCCACACCTCTTCGGTCATCACTCTACCAAACGTGTGCATTAAGTTGCCACTGTTGCAAAATACATGCTATAACCATTACTTATTTTCGAGCTATTCAAATCTTGAGTATAATGTTCACAGGCATTGCAAGTGTGAGCCGTCTTAAAAGAGTAATTGGTGCCTTATATTTGAAACTTTCAAACTGGTCAAAATTAGCAGTTATGAAAAAGAAGCAACGTGCTGACTCATAGGGGAAAATAGATACAGATGAAAACCTATTTACGCTGCGTTTTGGACTTATATGTCAGACTGCGTGAGCGGGGAATCGAACCCACGACCTTTGAAACCAAAGGCCGAGAGGTCCTACCGCTGAGCCATACTGACACGGCCAAGAGGAAACGTCCATCCATAGGCAGCATTCAACACGTGCATATATACATATAAACAAACACTTTCCATTTGCCACTGGAGGGACGCTTATTTGCTGCACCACACTCCAAGTGAAACGAATGGTACACTTAAAACGTGAAATAAGGATTAAGACGAAAAGCCAAAGCCTCAACAAGAGTTACATAAATACAGATGCAAACCTATTTACGTTGCCTTTCGGACTATATGTCAGACTGACTGAGTGGGGAATCGAACCCACGACCTTTGAAACCAAAGGACGAGGTCCTACCGCTGAGCCATACTGACACGGCCAAAAGGAACATACATGGCAGTTTCGTTTCAAGCTCACGCAATTCAATGTCCACTCTCTGTTGTTGTACAGCCAATTTTCAACAAACAATAAGCCCACTGTTTTAAAACTATGGGCCTCAACACGTTTGTCTTCGTCAGGCTTTTTCTTAATGCTAGGTCTACTGTCACATTTGTTTTCCTTCGTGACTGCTGCATTTGACACGTTTTCTCTTTGCCACCTTTGCCACCTTTTGCCACCTTTGCCACCGTTGAGAAAAAGTGCCAAACGCAGCAACCACGAAGGAAAACAAATGTGAGAGTAGACCAACCATTAAGAAAAAGCCTGACGAAGACGAACGTGTTGAGGACCATAGTTTTAAAAACAGTGGGCTTATTGTTTGCTGAAAATTCGCTGTACAACAACAGAGAGTGAACATTGAATTAGCGTGAGATGAAACGATGTCTATTAACATTCATTGTAGTAAACCGCATAGCATTTTTCACATGGTAGCTTGACATATAAGTACAAAAGGCAACACAAATACGTTTGCATCTGTATTTAATTAACTCTTGTGGAGCCTTTCACTTTCCGTCTTTGATTCATAGGGGTGAACGAGTAGAATAATTTTAAATCAAGTCGAGCCGAGTTAGCAATAGAAGACTATCGAGCTGAGTTTGAGTATTTACTGAACCTAGTTTGTGTGCAAGTTTCTTTTTCATTTGTTTCGATATAACAACTAACCTGCTGCTTAACGGACTCAGTGGGTTAATGTGTACAAATGGTTTTCCAGTTTTAAGGATAACTTAAAAACAGATTGCGCTAATGGTTATATGGCTAATTTGGTATACCGGAATGTCAAAATCGGTCCAAAATTGGTGAAGTTATTGTATTTTCACCGGATTCAAGTTTTACGCGAGCAACGGGCCGAGTTCGAGCACAAGTTGCATACTCAACTCGACTCGAAATTTTCAAGTATCGCACATCTCTACTGATTCAATATTAAAACTTTGCCTTTTATGGTGTTATGTAGGTCACTAAGTTTTCTTTGCAACTTACCTTCATAGAGTTGCCTCTGTGCCAACAACAGTAGATGGTATGCTTCAGCACCATGCCAGGCTTTATCCACTAATCTTGTTGTGTTGAGAGAGCTAGCTTGCGTTTCTTCGGCTAACAAGCCTGCAAGTGCACTTGATGCCTGAAAACATAAGTATTCAGACGATCATGAATGCTAACTTCAATGCTGCACATGAACTTTCCAAAATATAATTTTCACGATTGCCTTACTTCCGAGCGAGCTGTATTCCTTGAACGACTCTGTTGACGCATATGGGAATGGTAATCTTCAATTAACAAAGCACCTAATACATACAGCTTTTTGAGACGCAACAGCTTAGATTTCTTTTGCGCTTCGTCTTCAGCAATCTAGTGGGAAAAGTTCAAGTTAATTTAAATGATTAAATGGTATTTATAACGCAACACGACGAATGACGATTATTGATATCTCCAAAGCTGCTGCGCTTTATTCTCCGCAAGTGGTGTCAACGGTGATGCTCTTTTTTTGTGCCCAGGAAACATGTCGGCAAAGCGACTCTATGCCCCCCCCCCCCCCCCCGGGTGTAGAATGTTCTTATTGTAAAAAAAATGTTAACCGGCATAACTGTGGCTTGCATTGGATATCACACAGCAAAATTGTACATAAAAATGGAACAATAGAGAATGTTCACTTGCAATTTCAGTGAGTAATGACGAAAACGCAAAAAACTAATATAGCAACTGATTGCTAGGTGCGCTGAATAGTACAGTAGTTGTGATAACTATGCCGAATTTATCCAACAGATGGCAGTGCTAGCAAATGAGACAAATCAATTGATATTGTAAAGTAAGGACGTGTGTAATGAAGCTGGATTAAATTTAAATTTCATTGAGCAGTTTGATTTCATTCTCAGGAGCTGTAAGAGGGCAAGTTGGCTTTACAAGTTCAATAAATCAACCTGACCATTTACGTTTTAACTGACAACCTTAAAAATGCATATGGCTTAATAAGTTATCTTAGCTTGTCTAACCTTGAAAAGAAGTTGCGCAGCCTCCAGAAAATGATTGGCCTTGCGGTACAGTTCAATTGCACTAATTAGCTTCTTCTTAGCAAGGAGATGTTCTGCGTATTTGGCCAGCAAACCACTAATCTCTCGTATGTTGTGCTTACGAGCCAGCTCTACAGCTGTATTCCACTGGTTGAGTGTCACACAGCAGTCAATGGCTTCCTTGGGTTGATTACACTGCAGCGGTAAAATTACAGTGTTTAGAGTTTGTAATAACATTTTTTTTCTCAGGATATGCACGAAAATAAAACTTTAACCAGAAAAACTGGCTTACCTTGATGAATGCTGCCACTGCCTGATCACACATCCCCACTGACATGAAGCGATCGGCAATCGACTGCAAACAAAATGTTTTTGATTTTTTTAAATGTTGCAGTTTTGTCGCCCAGGCAATGATGAAGAAGATTCAAATTTTCAAAACTACTGCAGCGTTTCTTCATTAAGAAAACAAAACAAGGTAACGAGTTCAGGGATGGTACTCTGTTTATCTGGTAGCTACGTAAATGAAGACAACCATATGAACTACAAAAATGCCTCCATCCTACCAAACGTATTCAAAAATGTACCTTATCTGGTGTAGAAGCAACCAGCATTGCACAGCTGTGAGCTACTTCCAGAAACCTACACCAAATGACAGTATGACCAAATTTGAATCTGAATAATCATCGCCAGTGAGATAAACTCTATTTTTACTTTATCAACAACTTCTAATATGAAACTCTTTATGTACAGTATTGGACAATGAAATTTAGACAGTTTGGAAGGGGCAACTAGAAGTCTACATCAATTAATCATGCCTGGTTATGGGAAATTCTTGAATATTACGAAGTTATTAAATTCAATAAACGAATAATAATACCCGTAAAATAAATACAATACTGTGTCTGCGATGCAACTGAAAAAATAAAATTTGTTGAACACAGAATAAAGTCAGTCAAACACATAAATACTGCAAATCTCTATTTATGGAATCTGGATAGGCCAAGAAAATGTGGTGGCTTCTTCAGTCCCAGTACAGGACAGGAAAAATATTATTATGCATGACAAAACCTATCAACTGACTTTAAAAGTATTACGCCATTTAGTTATAAATATAAATAGAGCAACAGTTTTAAAATTGATTTTGTTTTAAAATCGATTTCAAAATCAATTTTGCGGTTTCGTTTTAAAGAAATGCATTCAGAAACTTTGAATTTAGGAATAAAAAAGCTGTGGAAAGACAATCCTAGGGGGGAAAAAACTGGAAAAAAACAGCCAACAAAAAAAAAACAAACAAAAACGATTTCCGCAGAACGAAAGCCCAGGAAAAATGGAATGGACAATAAACAGTCAATGGAAAAAATATACCGTGAAAATAGAAAATAAGAAACCTCGAAGATCATCGTAGGAAAATAATAGAAGGAAAACAATCCGAGGGAAAAAACTGAGGAAAGAACCGTTTCCTAGTGAAATTTCTTACTAACCTAGCTTGTTTAATATTTGTAATGTGTGGTCCAGTGACAACCCGAACCACTGCACTGTGACAGAGGTTGGCATAATGACATAGTTGTCGACGCACCATTAAGCCTCAACTCCCCCCCCCCCCCCCCCAACCCAACCTATAACAACAAAAAAACACTAATGAAAAAAGTAAACAGTTTCCTTCTATTATTTCCGTGGCCTTTTTTTTTCGTGGCTTCTTTTTTCCTTTGACTTTTTTCAGTCGTTGCTTAAGTCCTAATCCACATTCGGAGTTTCATTTTCTGGCAGTGTGTTGCCAGCAGTTGTGATTTGTAGAGGTTTTACAATGTTTACTCTACCCGCGCTAACCCCCCCCCCCCCTTTCCTAACGCAACACACGGTCCTGACTGTATATTGTCCGAGGGACCACGCAGAGAAAAGAAGCTCCTGAGTTGAATACTTTCATCAATCAAAAAAGAAAGTTAGAGGTTAGAAGTGATCAGATACCGTACTAGTTTTAACTATAAGTTGAATGAAGTTGAATAGAAGATTTATAAGCTGATCTGGTCGAACGAATACCGACCATTAAGAGGTTGCCTCAGTCGTCGACTTAAGGATTAACATTAAAGTTTGGAACTGAACGCTTCACACAATCAGGTCACAAAACATGGGGCAATTTCGCGGAAAAAGTTTCCAACAACAACTTACGTGTGGCGAATTTGACTTCAACGAATGCAAGCCCTTCTATTTTGGTTAGTTTTGGGCCGGGATTGCCCACAGCCTCCCCCCACCCCACCACCCTTCCCCCTAGGGATTCCGCCGCTGGTTCAGCCAATAATTAAAGGATAAAGGAAAACTAAGCCCAATGTTTCCGGAATTTTCATTTGCAGCTTGCATTTTGTCGGTGAATAATAGTCCCCCAAACTAAAGTCATTAACACTATTTTCTTACACCAGGCCAAAAGTGAATTACGCCAATGTTTAAATCACAACAAGCCTTGTCCTATCCAGACTCAATTACCTAAGTTCAGTCTGCAAGTCATTGGGTACTTCGATCATCTCTACCCGCACGTGAGAAGTGGACTCGTCGTCCAATAGTGTCTAACAGCTAAAACGGACTTACATGTCGTAATTATTGGTTTTAACAGTTTATAATTATCCAACCTGCGACATGAAATATGCATTCTGAAACCAATACCTTAAAATAATCGCACTTCCGCAGCCATTCACGCCCTGGAGGAAGTCATCCATAAAGGAGAATTGCAGAGATGCCAACATTTTTCTGTCTAAATTTCATTGTCCAATACTGTACATAAAAGCACACAGGTAATTCACAGAACTATATTACAATACTCACTGGCAAGAGAGAATGATTGTCGGGCAAGCTGTTGGTCAAACCTTCTAAGCTCATGAAATCTTCCAAGAAATAGAAACAGTCGGCAAGTTTTTTATGATTCTGACCTTGCTCATAATACTTAACTGCTTCCTCCCTGAAAGAAAATAAAAACAGTTAAAGTAAGTTATCATAATGATTTTGGTACACACGAAATGGCTACATGAGTTTACAAAGGTTTCAGTTAGGAACCAGAAGTGTTGAAGAGTAGTAGGGTTTGCAGCCACTCGGAAGGTTTCAATAGAGTTGATATTTTCATAGCTAAGCATGCAGCTTTAGAGGGCGAGTACAGTCACTAAAATCACTAGCTCACATCACGTTTACTCTTACAGTTACAAATTGAAAAGGATATCCCAAGCATCCCCTCCCCTCCCCCCAACCATCTCTAAGATTGCGTCATGGAAGGTTTCGTATACTATCGTTATCAATCTGAAGTGTTTATCAATCTAAGTGTCGAAGTTCTGACTTGTTAAATTTACATTTGACCTTTTCACACTGACTCCCACTTTCCTGCAAAGCAGAGCTGCACACTTTAGATAACGTGATGTCGTGCCCCATGCCATTACCAGCTATTAGAATAGCGTCGTAGTAAGGCTTCGGATTTTCTGGAACACTCCAGAATCACTAGGCACCCCAAGCGGCACCGTTTGCTACTGGTATAGCCCTCTGTTCGTGTTAACAGTTAACACAGGTTTTGAGTGTCATCCAGCTCCATTTGGAGGAAAGCACCAGATAAATCAATGAGTGATAACTTGTCTCACCAGAAAGCTCATTAAATAGCTTTCTAGATTTTTAGATTTATGATGCTTATCGAAAATACCGTTAATTCGGCAATTTTACTTTGGTTGAAGTTCATATGACTGTGACTGCCTTTAATATGATGCTTAGTATCTCGTTTATGAACAGATGAATTCTGGAACCCTGTTACATTTAATGCTGCTCTGTCATAGTGAGAGCAGTCTAGCAGGCCTTATTGAAAGTAACCTTTGTACGTTACTGCCATTAACTCCTTTTGAGTCTCTGTATTACGCATTCCAGCTACAAAGTGGTCCCTCAGAGCATTTTTAAGGAACTCACCAATTTGCAATGAACAGGTAACTGTTTTAGCTCGCTAATGTAGGTTGCAATCCTTTCGCCAGGAGCCTGATCTCGTATTTGAAACGACACAGTCTCGCTGATAAAACTAGGCTTTGGATCCAAGTTTTCTTTTAAAATGGTACTGTACTTATTTCCTCAAGTGTTTTATCACTTGGGGCTGCTGGACAGCACAAATTACTATGGCTCGGCCGATACCAACTTTGACCGATCCGATCCATTACCGATACGGTCTGATGCTACATCACCGATACCGATGCCGATACTTTAATGCATTATTTCCAGTAAAGTTAATGTTTCTTCCATATTCAGAAAAAAATTGATGAAAAATTCCGAGTCTCAAAGCTCTATGAGCAAGCATATTGCAGTAAAGTGTGTTTTTTGGAACCTGTTTTTTGTTTTTGTTAAATAATTTCAGAACGACTGAAGCTATCGCTCTGAAATAGCACCATTGGAAAGCTCTCGAAAAAACTGTTACAACGGTGTATTGGAACATCAAGAATGGATAATTTTTGGTGAAGATAGCACAAAAACCGATACTTGGCCAAAACAACTAGCCAATACCGAAGCCAATATCGGTATTGGCCGAGCCTTACAAATTACGCAACAAAGCATAAGTCTTTTACCTATGCTTGCCAGCAAGATATCAACCTGTTTGCTATCAGGAATGTCGAACGTACGAAAGAATATTGTTGCTTTTTCATAATAAATAGTCCAAGACTCCGAGCGAATTCTTTGAATTTGTGCAAACTAGGGGTTGCAGGATTTCTAACATTTTCTAAAGCTGCAGGATATCTCTAAAGTCATAGCAAGATAATTTTCCAGAGGAAAAATATTTAATTAACACAA
>JAHWFP010020165.1:149155-180204 GCA_023313725.1 Lithobius niger
GGGGGAGAGAGACACCTGTCACAATGGCACATTCGTGGCGCACACCTGCATTGGAGAGTATAAAGGCAACCTTTCTACTAACATTCGTGAAAAGTTCGAAACTGATTTACGCTCACTTTCAAAATGCAGATATTAACAATACCTTGCTAATTTTCGACTGAAATGCTTCAGTCTTCATCAGGCATCCTAGGTAATTGGTTTTTCTACATCTCCCCTACTGTTTTTTTGAACACGGCAACCATTTTGAAAAAACGTTGTGGCCTCCGGTATTTTCAATGCTGCTGCGTACCTGCTTTTCTCGTTCGCTCGTTTCCAACCACTTGCGCTGGAGCAGGGAATCTAGTTCTTTTCCCACTAGGTGCACAATATGCGGGTTTGATCAGTGTTTGACCTGGGTGTTCATCAGTGGGACAGAATGTCTTCCGTGATGTTGGATGGCGATTGATTCTAGGCAGCTAAGGTGGGTGTCACTCGCTGTGTTAGAGCTGAAGAGCGTTTTTGTTTTCTCCCATCCAATGCTATGTTCAGTGCCCATGCAATGGAGTGCTATGCTGTTGTCTCTCATTATATTCCTGGTGTCACTTATGTGTTGGCCAATCCTCGTTCTTACTCCTTTTCTCATTTCACCGATGTACATAGCACTGCACCCATTGCATGGGACACGATTCACACCTTCTCTGGTATTAGCCACATTTCCCATGGTTTGCTCATCTCCCATTTTCTGTGTTTCTCGTTTAGCAGTTTTACTCTCATTTTGAGTTTTTCTACTTTTCATCAAAAGTGACTTAAGATTCGCGTTCCTCCTAAAGAAGGTGGTAAATCCTTTCTTGGAGATCAAGTTTTTGACATTATCACTCACTCCTCTCAAATAGGTCAATCCAACTCTTCTCTTTTGTACCATTTCACATTCACTTTCTTGTTCTTTCTCATTTACTCGTTTCTTTGCGATTCCTCTTGCTTTTTTAATTTGCGCATTCAGGAGACCTCCTGGGTAGCCAAGTTGGATAAATCTTCCTTTTGCTTCTTGAATATGTGGCGTGGCCATTCTTTCATCACTGGAGTTTCTGAAGAGACATGAAAATTCATTCAGGGAGATGGCTTTAAGTTGTTCCTTGGGGTGTCCAGAGGAATATGAGATGACCCTCTGTGAAGCTGTTGGTTTTTTGTACGGTTGGAAAGTAACTTTCCCACTTTCTGTTCTAGTAATCAAAACATCCAAAAATGGAATGGACCCCTCTTTTCCTTCTTCTAGGGTGAACGAGAGACCTTTCTACTCCAGAAGTGCTACCAGAGGTTGCCCTTTAAAGTCCCACACGTAGATAAAAAAAAAAAGAGTATTTTGCTTTGCCTATTATATTAATACTCACACCAAAAAAAAATTCTCCTATGTACAATGGTTAAAGCCATTTATTTCGATATCAGTTGTTGGCTTCAAAATGCCCAATTTCCTGATAAAGTTCTTTATTGTTTATCGTGCTGATTTTGTGGTCATATTGTTACGGTACAAGTTTTGGTTTCCTTACACACAACACCCTCTTAGGCCACTTAAAAAAAGAAAGTTGGTTCTCGGGCATTTTTCTCATGAAATCCGTGCGGGCGGGCAGAATTTTAATTTATTTATTTTTTTTTTCAGTTATAAATTTCTGTACATTTTAGGGAATAATTTTTTATTTTGGGCCAAATAAAGAACACTGCCTCGTAATTCTGCTTATCACGTGTCCATAAAATTATTTAACGACAAAAATGGTATTTTTACATTGTCATTTCTAACTAAGGACCATTTTTGATCTGTAACTGCTATTTTTGCGGCGTCGTTTCTTTTTATTTCCCGTCAAAATATCGGTGCGGGAGGGCCTGAGAACCAACTTTTCTTTTTTTAATGGGCTTACTGAGTTGTGGTCGTTTTAGTTGGTGAAAACAAACATGTTTCGGTATGGAATATATCCATAAACATTCAGCAAGTAACAAACAAGAAGAACTGTATTGCCAAGAGCTGAACAATGGGTAATGATTTTGATATATTCAGTTGAACACCAAAACTTAACGAGTGTGATGAGAAGATGAGAGTACAGGTTTAGCCGAAATCACAATGAAACGCATGAATGTACCTTTTACAGTAGACAGATAGCTAATCTCTTTATTGACAGCGTCAGGATTATGAACGGCATCACAGTGTACCACATGGAAACATAGCATTTGCTGTGAAGGCACCGAGACACTCCTCGTCTCGAACTTCAACAGGGACACACATGTCAGGTGGGTTATTCAACACCACGTCTGAGATAAGGCCGTGCTGATGAATATCCAAGGACTGTCTAACCCAGCAATCCACTTTTTGCTAGGATGAGAATTTAGTTAGAAGCTACAGGACAAGTGAGAGGCCAGCCGACCTAATACAGCAGGCTATGGCAGACCGCAAAATTCAAACTACATGAGAGTGCTTGAGACGAAGCAACACATGAAGTTGTAAACTGCCTGAAGAAGTTGGTTGTGCTGCGTAATCCATTCCCAGTTTAAAGGACTATCGAAAATGTGCGAGATAGTGTTATATCTTTTGACTTTTGAAATTGTGAGTGTTTGCAAAAAAAGGAAAAATCGATGGTTCGGCACAAATACTTTGGTTGATGTTCATAATTAAAATTACTGTAAGTCAAAATGCTAATTGTGCAAGTCTTTAGCAAAAGCCAAAGAGGCTTGCTCCTTCACTCTTCCACACCTTACTTTCTAATGGACCTTTTGTCATCAAACCATTCTCCACTTCACAGTTGGCTTGACTGCCAGCAATGTAGGGGAAACAAAAAGACTAATTTGTGTGAGAATCAAAGAGCATATGAAAGCCACTACCCAGTATAATCACGCTGCCGCACCTCTTTTCACCACATAAAGGCCAACTGTTCACCATTTCTTTGCAATGTCACATAACTATCACACCAACAATCTCTCATTTCTATCGCAACTTCACCACTACGAACCTCTCCACCATCATTCACACAGTTGCCTGACTCAAAATTTTAACCCAATTTCGGCTTCCAATCACTTATACGATCACCGTATCCACATTCGCCCCCGTCGTTACTTAATCAATTCGACAATTGCGCAATTCCAACACCAACATTTTTCGGTACTTACATCTCTCCGTTTCCAATTAAAGTCGCATGTCATCAACACGACCGCCATCTTGTCTTAACCTTGGACCCGAGTTTCCACATAGTTACCCAATTACTCTCGACAGTTTGAAGTACAACAGCATTGTTCCCAGGAAAATATGGCGGGTGTTATTACCATCCAAAACATCCACGTAGTCCGACAATCCAAACCAAAAAAAAATATTTGTGAATAATCACCGTAATCTAAGCACCGGTTACGACTACACGCGCCAGCGGCAAGGAAAAGAGTGGTAAGAGATGGGCAGGTGAGCGGTTGGTAGAGGTGGAGACGGAAGTGACGCGGTTTTTTTGCATAAAATTCTGCGTTAATGAGCGGAATTACGTAGTTTAAAGCGCCGATGGGTAGGGAAGACATCCCAATCTTGTAACACAGTGAGGAGGATTCTGTGAAGTAGAATAAAGACGTCTACTAAATACTAGCATTTCTGACTTGAGAGCCCTATAAAGTTCAGAAAAGATCAAGCCTGAGGCCGGATGGCTTAAACCCGATTGCTAAACATGTGCTAAAACCAATACCCGACAAAAGGCAGGCATGACTCCAACAGAGTAAGGGAAGTAAGGATCGACCAGATACCATTTTTACCGGATCCGGATTGGTTCCGGATCTAGGTCCCGGCTCCGGGCCGGTACCGGATAATTCACACAAAATAAACTAAATAAAGTTGTTTATTTTTCCCCCTTATAAGTTGCTGCTATGGTGTTAATTTTCGTTTTGTTTCACATTACTTTCTTACATTAAACAGTTGGAAGTCTTAAGCTATTAAGAGTACATTATACTTGCGTGTACATGCTACAGCACTCTGTTTTTGCAATGTTGCTAAATTCTGCATTTTTTTTTTGAAACAGTCAAACAAAGCACTCATCAGGTTAATCAATCAGAAAACATTTTTTTAATTTAAGGATTTCTCATTGATTAGCCTACTACTCCATTTCGAAAAATAATTTGTAAAATTTTGCAATATTTGTGAAACCAGTATGTAGGCTATGGATTTATTTTAGATTAAAATGATTGAATTTTGGTTGCATTAAACAACAATTCAAAATCACAACAGGCCTTTTTATTTTCATTTTTATGAACAAAGCTAAAAGATTCAACACTTGTAAATCACCTTTGGTTTATTATGCTATTAATTTTTACTAGGTCATTAAACCGTTATACTTTTCAAATTTAATCCTTTGGCGTCCAAACTACGATTTATCGTCACTTCAAAACCGTTTCTAAAATTCCCGACGAACCCCTAAATTCATCGAAGCCCCATTTGCAAAGAAAAACTGTCAATTGCTTAGCCTACAACCAAAAATTTACGCTACAACGGAGGTGTAATTCCAACTGAATTAAATACTTCGGCATGAATATTTGGTTTTATTTAATTAGCATCATCATTTAATTACCTCAATTGACGTTTTTGTTGGCAGTGTCGTCAAAATTGACGAGAAATTGCTTTTGTTTGCTAAAACTAGCCCTTCGTTCAAGCTGTCGTAACTCAATAACGCCACGTGCGGCCGCCATCTTGGTCGCATTGGAAAGCTGGAATTCCCATATCGTTGCCTTGAATGGCGGCACGTGGCCATGCATCGAGTCTCAAGTGACATCACGCGAAGCGAGTCAAGGTCACAGCCACTGAAGCTAGCACGCGCACGTGTCATGCGGACTGCCGGCTGGGAGCGCAGAGCGCAATGGCGGCCGAAAACGATTGCTTTCGACGAGGTATGAGGTAATAAAACAACTTTAAGCTACTTCTATGGTATTAAAAACTTAAAAAAAAGATTTCGGAAGCCATAAACAATGCTGTAATGGAACAACAACCAGAGGACGTTTTCATTTCAAGGTCTCTTAGGTACTGCAAGCTACAGCTGCAGTTAGGTCTAGCCCTCCAAGCTGCAAGTTGAACATTTTCGTAAGCGCATTTACCTTAGTCAAACTTAGAAAAATTTTTTTAGTTATGAACACCTAATACGATTGTTCCAAGTATATTTTTGTACAGTAATTTACAATATAATTATTACGTATGCAATTTTTTACACCCGTAGATCGCTTAGTTTTTTTTTTTTACTAAGATGTATTTTACCGAAGCATGCAACATGTTTACGGTGGCAATGTTTTGGTTGTGTAGCAATCGGAATCTGGTTCAATATAATTACCGGATTCGGATCTGGCCAGATACTGCATCATCTGGGGCCGGATCCTGATATATCCGGACTCGGTCGATCCCTAAAGGGAAGTGAGTGATATTGGCGGGTAGAAACTCCTACAGTCACAACGTAACCTTTCATTCTAGCGCTCACTGCTTAACCCTGTTGTGGTCTCGCCTATTGAGAAAAGATGCTCGTAGTGCACATGATTGCTTGACACACACCTTCCCTTTGAGGGAAAACAACATTGCACTGATGACAGTAGCCCTGTCACCCATAGTGCCAGCAAAGAAAGAGCACGATCCATGGAAAAGAAAGCCGTGTTACTACTCCCGCTCCAGCACACAGTGTGTCTAAGATAACACAATTTACCTATACGAAATTCGCCATATCCATTGTTTGTTGGCCATTTTTTAAGCTGCATGATTGCAAAACAATGTGTTTATCTTCCTGTTTGCCCTCTCCAGACCAGCAGTCGCTAGACCACGAAATCCCTAGCATATGATGACGTCACTACGGCACGTGCATCACCTGGTGAGCGTTGTTTGGGCATGAAGAAACGCTTCCCGTAATGAAGTGAAATAATTGCTCTAAGGTGATAATGGCTAGTCTTAACAATAGGGTGCAGCAGCTGGTCATTTCTTTTTTTTCCTCTTCTGCTTAACACCGTAGATTAGTAGTACAGTATTTGAAACCCCCCCCCCCAAAAAAAAAAAAACAAGCTCCCACAAACTGAACATTTATGCTGTTAACTGCTCTGATTTGCTTTTTTACGGCAAAGTCAATTCAAAATCTTACTTCCGATCCATGTCCATGTAAATTTTTTCTGCTTCTTCAAAATGTTGAAAATAAGCAGCAATTTCTGCTTTCTTTAAATTGTCATTCTACACAAATGAAAAAGGGAACCAATTAGTTAAAAAGTAGAAATGCATAAATAACAACTAAATTCACCAATGTTATGTCAAATGGTTTTCACGTAAATATCACAGTACCTGATAATTGGCGAGACGTTTAACAAATTCAATTCCTGGATAATTTTTTAAACGCACAAATGCTGATTCAGCTGTCTTTAAATCAAGTTTTTCAAGGGCTGATTCTGCTAACAAAAGCCTAAAAAAATACAAAACTCTAGATATTGGGCAAATGTAAACTAAACTTAAGTTGCAACCAACAACTGAAAGCAATAAACTCTTTGAATTCTGTACAAAATTCACTTAAATTACACGCGGTGTGCCGCATTTGCACACAGTGGAGTGAAATGTGGTGCACCAGTATAAGTGCATGTGACTTAACTCGAGTGCAATACAAACATCCCTCCTCCTCTTCAACATGTTTTGTCGAACAGGGCGTGCTTCAGCCACCCTCCCCCCAACCCTTTACACTGAAAACCCAAGAGTCACCAATGCGTATTGGTATAATTAATAATAATAATAATGCAAAAGTAATAACAAAAATTGAAAAAATAAAGCAACAACACAAATCATAATGAAGAAAAGAAAAAATTGGTTATGCAGTAGTTAGCTCCGTCTTACGAAACTAGAGAGGTCTGTTTTGTGAATTGTTTCTTCAAAGTAAGAAAGGAAGTGGATAATGCCGTGTCGAGAGGGAAAGCATTCCAACATTCACTACCTGATAAGAAAAGAAGTACTTCCGGGAAGATGGGTTATTTTCTTTTTAATAAACTTTAGCACATCCTGTAGTTGACTGCATTTATGTTACCAGATTTATGTAGGGAACACTTTTACTCAAGGTGTACTCAAAAAAAAAAGTGCATGTGTGTTCTCCTCTTGAACCAAGGCAACCAAGCCACCTACAAAGATGGGAGTAGGACCAAATGAAAGATAATTAACTTGCGCTTCAGTTAGGCCTATTTTTGTCGCTGCAACTTGATTTTATGCCACTCAAATACACGAAACAACTTAAAAAAATTACTGTGGAAAAACTAATAACTGTAAAAAAAAAAAAAAAGAGTACAAAAATTAATAAATTAAATTTTTAAAAAATTGTGGAGAGCAATTAACTGCACGGTCAATTTTCGGACGAGCAATTTTTCCGACGATCAATTTTCTTGCGAGCAATTTTCTTAGCGAGCAAGTGTCCGGGGTGCAATTTTCGGCGAGCAATTACTGGACACGACTCGTCTCGGCTGAAATTAAAATTATTCTACTCGCACACCTCTAGTTTTTATGTTTATTTCATTATTTTGTACACAGCAAACAAAGAACGGAAAATAAAACTTACCACAATCGAGGATGTGGATTATCCTCAATGAAAGCAGTTGCATCTTTTAGTCCAACTTTCTCAAGCAAGTCTCTACTATCACGAAGCGACTGTCCAACAAACAAACAGTAATCATTAGTCATTATCATTACAAAATGAAGTACTACATGGATAAAAACTAGGGATCGACCCGAATCCGGCTATTAAATTCGGTCTGGTGCCGGATGGATCCTGTGCATTCAGTCTGTATATGGATTCGGGAAAGATTTTCGGCCAAACCGAATACTGAGAGAAAACGTCAAAGAGCTGACATGCCTAACTGGTAGGATGCCACTGCTGCAATGCGGCCGTGTTCGAGTTGCTCGTCCCACCCTGCACAAGATCTTTGTCATTTAAAATTTTTTTTAACAATATATTTTTAATTAGATGATCAGGCATCCAACTGACATCCTCTTATTCCAATCCTTCTTTTTCCTGTTTTTGTGAGAGAAGCATGTCCCTCTTCTCTGAAACTGTGTCTTATTAATTAATAATTTATGATTTATTTATTGAAGAAGATGACGGGGCATACTGGGAGGGCAATTTAGGTTCAGAAAATGGTTAACTTTGGCCTCCTCTTGAGGGGTTTCATAGAAATCGGTCATCATGAAAAAATTCAATAGGCCCTCAACAAGCCCTAGGAGCATAGGCCCCATGGGAAATCTCAATTTTTGCGTATGGTCAGTATGCCCCTGAGAAGCTGTAATTATTATTTATAAAGATACACTTACCCCCACAACAAAGTCATGTGTGTAAAAGGTATTTGTTTAATATTGTGCTGAGTAGCAGGGAATAACGCTGGTATGTGTTGAAAGAACTTTGCTTACTCATTGATGTGGTTGCTCACCAAATTCAAGAAGGCGTATGACGGTTTGGCACAGTGTAGTCCCAGAACTAATATTAAATTACTCAGTCCAGCATTTTGTGACTGTTCTTTTAAAGATTCCACTGTGGCTTTGGGTTCTATACAGAACCAGATTTAACCAGGTTATGTATCTGAATTCAAAACGGTTATGGGCCCAGTAAGGCAGTAACTAAACCAAGAATTTCAGCAAGAAGCCCAGTCAAAAATAATGAAAATGAAAATGTGCATTGCAAACCAGGTAATTCATGCTGGAGATAAACCGTTTAACTGTAAAGAACGTGTTACCGCACACCATTGGTTTTGAAAACAGTAAATAAGCATATCCTCCACAGAAAGTATTTAATAGTCATAAACAATTAATAAGAGAACGTTTATGTGGGCTACAAGAATTTAGAACCATGTTTAGTGAGTTAAACAGGCGGATAAAAAACCTTTGCCTGTGAAGAGTGCAGTAAATCAGTATTAAGTCAGTGGTTCTCAAACTTTACACAATCGCGACCCCATTTTTCAAAGTTTCACCACTGGAGACGGATCATGACCCATCCATGCCGGTAAACCGTAAAGGGTCAGATGATTTCTAACAGAAAGGGTAGTTTTGAACGTCCCTTTACCGTTCTGGAGGGTGCTAACAAAAAAGTTTGGACTTAGTAAAATTTTGCCTTAGAGTTTTTTTGTGGACCGGCTAAAGAAAAACTGGTTCGACTCCTACGTCAAAAACATTACGGGCCTAAAGGAACTCCTGGAGAAACAATGGAAGAAAGCGGTGACAGGTGAAGAAAGAAAGATGAAGAGCAAGAAGCTGAAGAATTGATCCTGAAAAGTGTACAAACACTAACGAAGCAATGTGGTGGCTGTGATGCTGTCTATGTGGGTGAAACAAGAAAAGGAGTTCGTCATAGAGTGAAACAGCACATCGCCGATACAAGGAATAAAGTACGAACAAACAGCATTGCAATCCACCACATGGAGACACGACACAAGATTGCCACTCCAACTCCAGAAGTGATATTCATCTGAGAAGCCTTGAATCCCTGGCTATTCAACACCACAACCGAGAGAAGGCTGTGCTGATGAATATCCAGGGACCCTCAAATCCTGGAATTAGCTATCTAATACGTGGCGAACTCAATGTGTTGCTGTTTAGAAAATAGGAAACCAACCCAACAAATACCGGAGGCCACGCTCACGCTTCAAATTCCTAGCAGACGATGAACGGTCGTTGGACAATGTTTTTGAGTTAAAGTGGACCACCTGAAGAAGATGATCGCCTGTGAATTTACATCTCCAGGGCTACAGATCATCGTAAATTTGCGAAGATATGAAGTGATATCTTGACTTTATGAAAATAAGCGTGTCTACAGCGATTTCTTCAACAAAATATGACCCAAGTTAAGGAATTGAACGCGAACCATCTTATATTCGGGGAAATACGAAAGCTATTGTACTACATCTTAGTGACATACACTGGTGAAACATCAATGAATGTGAAGTGTATAGTCCAGCTTATAGTGTCCCAGCATACAGTAGACAGTGCCCAATGTGGCTTACTCTCATTGCCCACAATGGAGAAAAACCCTGCAAATGTGTTTTATGTGGAAAGGCAGATATACACATTAGAATACAGTATTCTCAACAGCCATTATGTAGAGAAACCGTAGAAACAGATTTTATGTGGTAGTACATTAGTCTACAGTACATTACAGCAACTACGCCTACCATTTTCTTAGAACAGCATAATAATTACACAAGACAGTGAACACACTTCCAAGTGGAATTACATTAACGCTTTGGATCCTAAAGATGTACTGGTACGTTTTCATTAATTGTTACTGAGTGCCTAAGGACGTACTGGTACGTCTCACACTTTTCATTTACTATACAAAACTGTGGAGGGCAGTACGTCCGCTGTGGCTTAGCCTAAGTCTTTGTCGGACATATTAGTTCACTTTTCAATTGCTAGATGGCAGCACCATGCAGTAGAATTTCTGATTTTAGGGTACTAGCTGGAGCGCCTTTTTTGAAGTGAATGCAAACATGGTGTTGTCAGACGAAAGTAAAACTGAAACTGGTGATTTTATTGAAAGTAACACGCAACAGAGAGGCTCGAATACTGTGCCAGAAAGCACATATTTTATTATTACGGCTAATTTGGAGTGTTTGGAGTGAATTTCAGACTTGAGCTACTTTGTTTGTCACTAGTATGCTTTCGTTGTACTTTTGGCCAAACACAAATATTTCGTTTTTTTCCCTAATTTTTTACAAAAAGAAATAATTTTTTTTTTATTTCTAAAAAGTGTGCACTTTTATCTACAAGCTCAAAAAAAATTGTGTTAATCGGTAAAAAAATAACAGAGTTCTGATTTTTTTTGTAAGATGCTAATATGGTCAGGAACGGCGGACATGCGCAAAACATTATGTCAGGCTCCAAAGTGTTAAGATTCGTAAAACTTAATGACAGAAATGACATGTAAAGGAAATTTGATGCAAAATGTTTTTGGTAGAGCGAGGTTTATTTGGTTTTGTGGTTTAATAAAAATACCAGAAATCAAACATACTACCCAAGAAGAAGAGGCACACTCGGGTATTACATCTCAAGCCGATATAATCTTAGGAAATCAAGAACTTTAGCAACAATTGCTCTCACATTAGAACCTGATATTCAGACCATGATCAGGACCTGCTAAACTGCTCGAGATGCACGGAAAACATTGTCAATCGTATACGGGCCAAAGTCATGAGCCCGTATCGGATATTTAAAGAAAGAATTTAGTTCTTTTGAAGATGGGTCATAGTGAGACCATGACCAAGTATTTCTCACGTGTTCTGAAGTACGTAACACACCTCACGGATGCTGGTAAAAATAGAGCAGATGAAGAACAGTCCTACCAGATGACCTGTGGTTTGCCCTCCGTATGGGATTCCGTAGTAGAGACTCTACGCTTTGGAAATTGATGAATTTACCCCAAAGGTTTTGAAGGAGTAATTACTAAGGCTGTACCGAACGAGAATTTTTTAGCCGAATCGAACCAAACCGAACAAACCTTAAATAAGCCAAACACCGAACACTTCCGTAACGAACAAAAATGTACCAAACCAATCTATCTTAAACTAAAAATGTAAAAGAACTCGGTTCAAAAGATTCATCAAAGCACAAGTTTCTTAACAAATGTAGGTATTTTTACATGGACTTGTAAGTCCATAGATGTTGTAACTGTTTTAACATAAAAAAATCTACACTACTTTTACATTTTCCCTTATAACTTCTGAGCCGTTAGAGCTAGGAACTTGTGGTTAGAACCAACAGAAAGCTGGCGAAAAAACCTTCAAAATGGTGTATTCAAACATCAAAATCCGTCTATTAGAAGTGAAAATATGTTCGGTTTGGTATTTTGAGTTTGAAAGACCGAACACCGAACCGAACCGAACACCCTCTGTTCGTGTTCGGCCATGTTCGGTTCGGTACAGCCTTAGTAACTACTAAATGAATATGAGACAAAAGCCGACAAACCCAATCATTATTAGCGATGCTTGAATGTCCACACCTAAACGATGCAAGAGAAAGGATCGAGAACTCGAAGATAGTATTCGAGGAACAGTGGTTGAGGCCGAGGTCGTCAAAACTTGAAGCGCCCTAAACCAAAGAAATGACGTAAGTGGAATAAGATTCAAGTGCTATTTATGTAGAGGCTATGGACATTATGGCCGAGATTGTCCGAATGACAAGCAAGTCAAGACCCCAAACAGCACCACGCAACGTTCAAGTGCAAGCAGTATTTTTAGAGGCATTAACAATTTCTGTAAATGAGTCACAGTAGACTCGACACAGCTGCTAAGCACCACTTTTGTAACACAAGAGAATGGTTCACGAACTACAAAGATGTGAACATCCGGCCAGCCGCAATTGCCGAGGGAACATCAAGGATTTGTGGTATAGGTGACATCAGGCTTATTGTTACCATCGACGAAAGAGCAATCCTAGTGACATTACTGAATGTGATGTTTGCCCCCGAACATGAGAAGGAACCTGATTTCGGATATCAAGATTCATTAGAAGAACCACACGCTATCCACCGACGACTGAGGAGTCGTGGTAAACAATACTCAAGGAAAACATTAAATGAAAGCGTCTTTGGAAGAAGAATTTTTCGTAGTAAGAGGAAAGTTGATTTGGAAGGATTCCTTAAGCAACGTCGCAAAAAATGTTGAAGATATCTAAAGTTAAACTTAAAGAAGAGAGTCATATGCTACCATCACCAACAAGCGATCACCTGTTACAAGCGATCACCTGTTCACCCCATTCCAGCTCAAGGACAGCGAACAGGCACCATGATGTGACACGAGCATCTAGGTCTCATTAACTTCCAAGCTGTGAGGAAATTGGTTAAAGTTGATAAAGTCAAGAGGTATCCATTGCTATCGAAATATACGCCTATATGTGAAGCATGCAAACTAGGGATATCGCCTCGAGCAAAACATGTGTCCCTGAATGAAAAAAGCGCCAAAGCAACATTGGATTTGGTTCATGCAAACGTATGAGGACCATAGCCAGTTAAATCAGTGGACGGCGCCAAGCATTTCATCTCATTTATTGACAACTACTCGAGGAAATGCTTCATTTATCTTATAAAGAAGAAAGACGAAGCTTTCGACAAGTTCAAAGTGTTCCTGTCCCAAGGCGAAAGAGAAACACAAAGAAACTCAAGAGAATCTGTACCGATAACGAAGTGGTATCTTGTGCTAGTTATTTCAAGGAAGAATTGGCTTGTCTAGGCATAAAGGCAGATGCCAAAGTCTAGAGCCCCAAAATGAATAAAGTGGCTGAGAGACTTAACCAATCGGACATAGTTAGATACAATCTGAAGTATAGTGATTTCAGCCACGTTATCAGGAGAATGGAGGGCCGAGGTTATTCTCACCGCAGCTCATGTGAAGAATCGAGTTGCACATTCTGGTAATAATAGAGACATACCTGATGGATTGTACTTTAATAGCAACCAAGCATAAGCTATATGAGACTTTGAAAATTAGTAAAAGCATATTACAGAGGTGAAAAATAGATATCGTAGAAGAAAAAGGGTATCACACTACCAAGTCTCTTTAGACTGAAGTCAACTTGAAGAAATTCCGGCATGGATTAGTCTCTCCAGGAAGAATAGAAAACTACATCAATTTGACAACTTCCAGAAAATAGCGGCAACAGACGTACTTCCTGGTCATGCATTGTCTGTTTTGTAGGTTGGTGATGGTTGGAAATTAGTTTTAACTTTGAATTAAGTTAGATATTGGAAAGAAGACAATTTTATAAACTAAATTAAACAAATGAGAACAAAAACATTGTGTACTTCAAGATTCAATCCAGATCACGTACACGAGTGATTGCATTTTCGCCGACGTTTCCGTGATAGCAAATAGATATACTTTGACGCCCACCCCCCAATTTTAGGCAAATTAATTTTACAAGCCTGTAGGCGTTTGATACACGATTTACGGTAAGTGGCATCTTTTGTAGCATTCAAATAAAAAAAAATAAGCAAAAAAACCCAAACGTTTCTCATCTTAGATACTTTCGCTTCCCGTTGGCAAACTGACACAACCTATCATTTCATGGTCGTATATAAAAAAAAAAAAAATTACTATTCAGTCAGCATCTGGATTCAGTCTGGTGAGTAGTTTAAGTTACCCGGAATTGGTGTGGATACAGTTTTGCTGGATTTGGACAATCCCTAAATGAAATAGCAATTGCTAATATATATAGCTACTGCAGCATTATACTGACAGCTATAGCATGATTAATCAACTTACCTTTACTTCCATATCCACCACAAGATCTTCCGTTGGATCTTCAGGAACCTGCATGATCTCATCTAAAAGAACAGAACGCACCTGCAAATCTTCAAAATGACAGATGTATCCGCTACTTAAAATTGGCTCCTGTGAACAGAAAATGGCAGACGAAGCTTTTAATTCATGCCAAAACACAAAGAGGTAAGAGAAACCACTTGCTATGTGACATCATGCACCTCTGAAAATTCTTGAGGACGGGTTTAAAACAATATTAAAACAGGCGGATTTGTTGTTGATGAAGGTGTAGTTAAGAAATTTGATGTTGTACAAAAAATCAGTGGTACCATTATTTCTATCAGCCAGCAAACTTGCGTGTTGCCTTAGAAACATATCGTAAAACGTCTTTCTTTATCCTTTGGTTGGTTCCCGTGAGGAATTTATTTAGCGACTGCATTGACTCGGCTTCTTCTGTGAACGTGCTTAAGAGACTAATCAATGACTGTAACCTTAAGGCCTTTCTGTTGAGAACTGAACACTATCCTTGATTAATTTTTGTTTACGATTTTGTGACTTGGGTTCCTTTGTTTTCCTCACCCTTTTTATTTTGCTGTTATAAGTATACAGGGTGGGGCAGAAAGGAAGGGCCACTCTTGGCAATCAAAGACGGTTAATGTTAGGATAATGAAACTTTGCATGGTATGTAGGCAAACGGGGGGCCAACTAACCATGTGTCGATCACTGACCTTGATGCACATTTTCAAGGTCATCGTGATGCTAGCTTTCTAACCATGCTTCGTAGTACCCCAGTGTAAATTAGAAACTTGTAGACATTGACAAGGCATGGGCAATTCAAAAAACGGGACGAAATTCGGTATGATAGTTTATGAATAAGGGAAATTACAAGCACCATTCTGTTGTGCTGGCTGAGTGACTTTCCTGCCAAACAGTTCTGTCAGGGTCTTTCGTACACCATGCATTGTATTGGTAGGTAATGGTGATGGCAGCATACGCAAATTGGCATAATTCAATAACCGTAATCAGCTCTGAAACAAAATCAGAAATGTTAACCTGAGGGACGGGCAATTTCAGTGTTATTTTCTAGATGACCATGGTGCCTAAATTATGCAAACTTGCATAATATGCAGCACCATTCTGTCTATACGTGGAATGTAGCAGTTTGTGTCGAGCTGGTGTCGAGTCATCAATATGTCAGTTGCTGTTTGTTTTCAAGCAGGCTTCATGTAATACTTTGAGGACCACTGGACTTTATATCACACTCACTGTTCGGCAGGAAAGCCACTCAATCAGCACAACAGAACAATGCTTGCAATTTCCGTAATTCCTAAACTAGCATACCAAATTTCGTTCCGTTTTTTTGCAATGGCCATGCCTTGTCAATGTCTATGATTTTCTAATTTACACTGAGGTTCTACGAAGCATGGTTAAAAGGTTAGCATCACGATGACCTTGAAAATGTGCATCAAGGTCAGTGATCAACACATGGTTAGTTGGCCCCCAGTTTGCCTACATATCATGCAAAGTTTCAATATCCTAACATTAACCATCTTTGATTGCCAAGGGTGGCCCTTCCTTTCTGCCCCACCCTGTATATTTATGCATTTTTGTACTGTTTGGTGGCTCTTTTTCTAGGAACTGTACATTTAAAAATAAATTCTTGTGGTATGAAGTTAGTGGTATCAATTTCGTATCCTTCCTTCTCACATTGCTTCTTGTGGCAATAAAGTGAATTACCATTATATTAAATTACGATCATTTACCTTCGTTAGTATGTGTGTATGTAGTATGTATGTTAACCTGATATTATCTTCCTTGTGCAGGAGTGCTGCTGCAAGGTTGGGTTAATTTCTAGGACTTATCATCCCCGCTTTTCTATGCGTCCCAGGAAAATACAGATGAAAATGAGCTACTTCAAAAAATCTGAACTAAACTCAGTTTGAATTTCCGACAAACGTACAAACTGATGGTGTTAAAGATAATCTTGTTGAGTGTCTTTAACACCATCAGTTTATATGTCCGTTGAAAATTCAAATAGAGTTTAGTTCAAATAATTTGAAATAGCTTATTTTCACCTGTTTTAGTACGGGGAAGATTAAGTCCTAGAAATTCACCTAATCGTGCAGCAGCACACATCCTACTACTAAAGGAAGATAATATCAGGTCAATATAAGCACTAGCTAATGAAGGTAAATCCATGCAATGATGCCTACTGATGTCCTAAACTGATTGTAATTGGTCGTAGGGACATCCATTATGTTTCTATAGCGACATACAAATTTGTTGGCTGATAAACGGACAGAACTGCTGCAGCGGCAGCAGAATTCTGTTTCTATTGCTTTTTCCCTCTAAAGATTTAATTCAATTAGCCAATCCCCAGCTCACTAACCCCGAAATGCATCCTGCACTTCCCTCCTATGGTTCATACACACCAAACGCGCATCTTAGTCATCTTTTAATCCTCTAAATATGTAGTGAAGGTGACTCAAGAGGAGAGGTAATGTATATTTTCGTTTAAGCAATAGAAACAGAATTTAGCCGCCACTGGGCAATGATTTAAGAAGCACCAAAAAACAGTAAAAGCTAAGTTATAGGATGATACTCCAATTTCTTTTCTTAGATTATTATTACCTCTGGATCCATATCACGGAATATATACATGCGAGTTTTCTCCATCATAGCAAAAAGCGAGGGGTTGTCCTAAACAAACAAAAGGTAGTTAATGAAAAGTTAAACAAAACAAGTTAAAGCAATAAGCACATAACACATTCCAGAATACGTACTGCAGCCCACTTCATATCCCACACATCCTTTCGCTCAAATTTGGCTGTTGGATTTTCTAATTCTACATCATCTGGATGTTGTATGGTGAGTTCAAGAAATGTCAATGTTCCCGTCACATCAATGATAGACAAACGCCTGAATAATACAATGGTATACATACATAGAATATGTGATGTAAATACTGTAATAATATTAACAGTTAAAGTGAAAGTTGGAGTAAAATACATAATAATAATAAAAAAAGAAAATAAAAATACAGGAAGAAGGAGGAGATTTAATTTCAACATATAGAAATACATGAATTGCTCAAAAAAATTAAATGCAGTTAAAGCCTGAATAAAATGTGAAGTTGACTATGGTCACCAAGTGTTTACGACATTGGCTTCATCAGTTACATTAGATTCGCTACCTCTCAACAGAACTTAGTCATGTGTCAACAAATGTGTCACATTTTCAGTTATCTTAAAATAAAAACGAATAAAATGGTTGGTGGTGTCATTACTTTGAACCTGTCGATCCATGGAGAAAAATTACGCTAAATTCAAAATTAATACTCGACAGTTTTGGTACTGCCGGGCAAATTTTCGACAAACATATTAGCTTTGCAGGTCGTTTGTCTTCTTCTGGCTTGTTTTTCGCTTGTTAGAGAATCCTATCCTTACATTGCAAATTGTGGGCACGAGTGCATTAAATGAGTGATAAGCTAGTATTAAAGGGAAGTATTTTACATATAGTAAGAAATTACTGCTCAAGATCAGATTCATTTTGTCTTCCTGTAAGCTTTATGCAGCAAGCAAGAACCCAAGCTTGGATAAATTGCCTAAATTCATGAGCATCAATATTACCCTTTTCTAATCTGTCTAGACACCCATATCAACACTGATGCACCATACCCTAAAATGGAATAAAAAGTACCTACACTAGACTTATATGGTGAAATACTTTTGTTTAAATATGAAAGTCTAGTAAGATACGACGTGACGACCAGGCATACGTAACAGGGAATACAGATTTCATGAATTTTTAGAAGACTTGAGAAATCATACATTTTGTATTTAAACCAGATTTTCTTTATTTTCATAATACATGCTGTATTTAATGTTTCCTATTTTAATAATAGATGATAAAAAAAAATACTTTCTTTAAGCATTCCTAAACTGTTATTTATTGTTCTTTGCCTACTCTGAAAATAATATAAATGTCAGCAAAGACAGCAACAATTTTAAGGTAGCAGAAGATATGCAACGCAGAAAACTGTACTAACTTGAAAGTCACAAGGAATACTAGAGAGGAGATGTATGGATGGCTTAAATGTCATAAGCAGCAAAGAACTAGTTAGTAGCGTGATAAAAACTTAAGGTTGTATTATGTTAAAACAGGAAAACCAATTTGCATTTATTTCAACTCTCAAGCTGGTTACAAAGCTTAGAACGAACTAGGCCAAATGATGAAAATAATGTATTTCACAGCTGCCGAAGATATTGTGGCTGGGAACAGTCGTCTGATGCCTGCTGATCTTGCTTCTTGCTTTCCAGTCAACGTATGATTATATTGACATTATATGTATACAGTATTAATCAGGGCTGCTCCGATACCAATTTTTTTATACCCGATACCGGCATGCAAAGTGACAGCAAAACTGATCCAATACCAATACTTATGAATCATGTTAGGAACCTCACTTCCACTTGTGATGCCCTAAATTTGGATTCAAAAGAAAACGCTCCACCATAATAGATGTGGATACTGTTAAAGAACCATCCGGAAGTATTGCAGGGCTGGTTCCAGGGTTTACGACTGCTTCGTGGATGTTGTAAAAGCTTGTGACAAGATGTCGTACGATGCAGTATTTCGGACTCTCCAGCAGTAAGGAATTTCTTCTTACTTCATTGCCATAACTGCTACAAAAGGCAAGCCATTTAGGTCAGCTGGGAGGACTGTCTGTCTGTTATGTTTACTGCAACATGTGGAGTGCGCTAAGGAAACCCACTTTCTCCGTTTCTCTTCTGTCTTGTTTTGGATGATGCAATCTCCGAAATCTAAAAAATGGACACCCGCTGCTGGGTGAATGGTGCTGTTGTGAATATTGTTGCATTTGCGGACGACATTGTCTTCCTTACACCCACAAGATGTGCGTTGCAGTTCCAGCTTGACAGGCTCGTTTATATAACGAACGACAAGGGCCTAGCATTAAGTGCCAACAAATCCAGTGGAATGGTGTTTGGAAAAGGCAATGGGGAAGCAAGTTCTCTACTTCCAAACAATTATTCATTGTCATGGGCATGTAAGTTTCACTAACTTAGAGTGGAACTCGATGCTGACTTAGCCCATGATGGACATGCTAGGAAGGTAAGCACTCAGCTCTGCAGAGTAGGTAATCCTATACTACACACATTCAGCTTTGCCTCGGAGGAATACAGCTTCCAAAGATGAGTGCCGTTGGCTAATATGGCTAGGCTACCTGTTCCAACTTTCGTAAAAGCAATTTAAGGAGCACGCTACTGTGTACCATGGACTTACAAAAAGATGGCGGAACGTTCCACGCCATAACCACAATCATCAGGCCTGTCATGATAGCAACATGCTCACCGTGAATCTTGCCCTTTTTCTAAGCAGGCTTCCCCCTGGGGTTTCTTACCTCCGACAACCACTGGTAAGGGCTTGCAAGGGGAGGGGGGGGGAGGCTGTTTGTGTTGGAGCAGTGGTCTGAGAGGAGTGGTTGCACAAGGATTGTTGATGTTGGCCAGCTGGTGGGAAGTACACACTCCTGTAGATTCAAGGGCTTTCGGACAACGTATGCAGGGAATGGTGGAGCTTCAAGAAGCGGAGGACAATGATGTCCACTCTTAAAAGACTCATGATCTTGCTAGTGTTGCGACTTGTTTCTATTTTTTTTTTAATTTAAAAAGTTGTAACTCCGTGTACGGTCAAAGCACAATAAATAAATAATCAAACTGACAACAAAAAATAGAATCAATGCCAATTGCTTGACTTAGTAAAGTCGGTCTTTCCGAGTTTGCAAACAAGTAGTACACTGTTACACAAATGAACAAAAAAAAAATCCAGTTGGGAGTGAAAGGCACAGCTAGAGTATGGGCTAAGGTGAACAAAAAAATCATAGTTTACGTTATCAACGATTCTGCCATTTCGCTTGCTGAAACCGTATTCGTTTCGCCATAGTTTACGTTACACAACCATAAAAAAAAGTGTACTAAGTATCTGTTACAAGTTTCGGATGAAAACGAATCATACAGATATGATATCGGTACTGGGACCGATATGATACTAGTACCGGCATCAAAACAGCCCTAATATTAACAAAAGTTTAAGTATACTCGTTAAATATATGTTGGAATGGAATGCCACACCAAAAATATTAAAATTCAACACATCAGAAAGTTTGATATAAAAAAGAATAACTTGATACGAGATTAAAATAAATATCATCTGACAAACACTAGAAGAACTAATATTCTCTAAAACACTTTCATTCAGAAACACTTCCAACAGTTCTCCTTAGAACTAGCTTTTGTTTCTTAGTAATGATTTCAAATGATATGAGCCATTTATTTATAGTTAGTCATTTTGGATTGCTCTCAGAAAGACCGTGAGAAAAGTACATGGAAAAGTTTAATATTAGTTAATCAAAAAAATAATTTATAGTTAATCGAATTGTTGCAGTCCTCTGCTTTGACTTCAGCTGCAAAGTTGATAAACTTCTCAATACTTTCACACTCTATCTTTGGCACTCATCTTTTTCTATTAATTTAGAAAACGTGTATATTGTTTATTTGAATTTTCCATTTGGTCAGTTAAAATTCTATTGACTCGTACAGATGTAAAACTGATGCAAAAAAAAGGCTCTAAAAATGATGAAGCATAGAGAAACTACAATGTCGAGAACTCATCAACAATACTAACTTTAATTGTTTTAGGTTGTTTTAACAATTAACACTTACGAAGAGTTGCAGTTGATGGAAAGTTTGTGAGGCTGGCAGGACACTGTATAACGTTCTGTCAACACAATAGATGGTAGATTGTAACGCTGCAACGTTCCCGATTCTCTTGCCTGAGTGTGCAAAGGACACAACAAATGTTACAAACGTTCATATTCAGTTTTAAATATACAATATTAACTGTACGAGCGAAACATATACATTAACTGATGAAACCTAGCTGATCGAAACATCACCCGCTCCGTATTGAGAGATGACACGGAAATCTGCTTAAATTCAAAGAATGAAGCAAAACTTAACAGTTCTGGCTTTGCTTTGCATTTTTGACAAACACTAGTTTCGTTTGTTGAAAATTTGCAAAACAAACCCAGAACTGTAAGTGTTGCTTCATTCTTTGAATTTAGCGCGATTTCTGTGTTGTCTCTCAATATGTCATTCTCCATTCAAAGTAAACATTTCTACGAACTATTTAAACCATCCTCTCTTCCTCCCCTCCCCCAGTTACGGTAATATCTTTAAATGCCTAAATCTGTGCCTTTGTTCGTAATGCTACCTCAACTCCATTTGGCAGCACTACAACGTCCACACAGTAACATGGCAAGGCTTTGCTATCACAACATGTCCAACACATCAAATGAGTGCTTTGCGATTGTTGTTCTGTCTTGGTCATTCTTTCGTATGGGTAGTAAGGCTAACGAAGTGTGTACAGCATAGAGAGAGTCGATGGGCCTCATGGCCCTAATGAAAGTTGCTTCCATTCTCTTTGTTTGCTTCCACACAGAAGAGCCATTGGAGGGATCCAGTAAAGTAACTAAATGATTCCAATAGACAACGGTGAAGGGTATACATAGTAAAGATTTTTCGACCATACCAATAGCAGTTATTTCTCACCGACCATGTTGACTGATGGGAACACAAAAGATCAAGAAATTTCATTTCCAAAAAGCCTAGAAATGCTGAAATATTACAAATCGCAAAAAAGAAATGCCTCTATTGAAGCAAATTTCAAAAAGTAATCAAATTTTCGACAAACCAAACTCTAGATGTTGACACACTGTTTTGTTCGTCTTCTTCAGGAAGTCTTCTTCAGGAAACTGTCCTTGGTACAGTTTGTTCGGTTTCACTACATTATGTTGTTGTTGAAATGCCATGTAAAATTTCACGACATGGCATGGGATCGTGCACAAACCATGGTAGAATCAAACTCCCACAAAGCATGTAAGGGCCCTAGAAGCCATTACCATTCTCCACAAGGAAATTGCCCAATCCTCCTAATGAATCTGCAGCCCCTTTGCCCCAACATCAACAATATAATTCACCCAAGAATCTCTTCTTTCCTCCAAGCAAAATGGAGAGCTCCCAAGAGCTCTGCTCCCACTCAAGCCCATGAAAATCTGTGGTTGCTAAACATTCAACCATATGTAAAAAAAAACACTCAACCAACTTTGTATGCTTGAAGCAGCAAGAGAGACGTTCATACTTGTCAAAAATTAGCAAAAACAACGTGTTTCACAACAGCTTTTGAAAATTACGTAAAATTTCCCAGCGTTACAATGAATTCAGACTTCAAAGTATCAAATCACATGCGCCATGCATGGATAAATTGCAAATTAGTATTGATGAATGATTCCTAAATACTTACTACAATCAGCATTTTGTCTGATGCACAAATGCAAACTATGGGATCAGTTGTGTGCTGAAAGATAAAAGGTTTGCAACAGCAGTTGTAAAAAGACAAGTTATTTAAAAAATGCCATAAAACAGCAGTACGGTAATGTTAAAGTCAATAGAAAGAATATCAGAGTAAGATAGAACGAGTGATAAGAATTACAGTACTGCAGTTAGTTAGGTGGGTGGCAAGTGGTAGTTATGTGGGTGGCAAACAGCTATTAAGATTATTTAGTTTCTTTTTACTTGTACATTACAGAATGCGCCACCTTTGAAATTTACGGTGAAATTTCTCATTTCGGTCATCCAGCTTGCCTCGCAGTGCCAATACCGGGAGGTATTTTGTCTTTTGCCGAGGCCCACTTATGTCAGTAAACACAAAATAATAAATAAAAACAATAAAAAAAAAATTTTGTCTCCTTGGGATGAGGGATAAAAAAATATTTTATTTTCCTGTTCACTACTTTTGACTACCAAAAGGTTACCTGCTTTGACAAGTAAAGGTCTACCTAATATGACAAGTGAGAGGCTATTGCTAGTTTCGCACCACTTGGTGCTGGAAGGGCGAATTTTAGAATAAGACTGAAAAGAAGACCAAGAAAAACAGTGTTGGTTTCCGGCCGTAAGGTTGCAGGTGAGCATAAAACGAAACTTTAATTCTAAAATCAGTTTTATTATCCTAAAATACTTACCTTTAGTTTTTGCTTAAATCGCTTATTTAATTTTCAAATGCCCAAATTTAACGACTTTGAAGCTACGCTTAGTTCAACCACTGCCAGATAGCGTACCTGCTCACTTCGCAGTAGGCATTGCCACCAAATCCTCACAATCGCTTGTGAACACTCCGGGATCAGCAAGAGCGGGGAGGCAGGTGGGTTTTTAAAATTTAATTACTTTTAACTATCTGCAAAATACTTAGTTTTGGCTGACTGTGTCCAATTGGAGGTGTCTCGAACTGAAAACTCGGAGCTGTTAACACCAGATGAACTTTGTAAATTACCAACTACTAATACAAAAGGGTATGAACCTGATGCACTGCTATCTTTAGTTAATTTTCTGAGGCCAGTGTGGTCCTTTTACAGTTTTCACACACGACTGTCAGCCATTATGTGTTCTTTCATACAACTACTCCACAACAAGCACCTACAGTATATCCCTCAAGTAGGCCACCAAAACTACATCCAATGAAACTATCGAAGCACACGCCCAGAAGGATGCTAATGCCCTTAGTTTATGTGATCTCACTGCGGCTGGGGAAAAGGGACGGGTCAATATCGTTACGAGTCACCCTATATGCACACTTGATAACAATACAAATACACAAAGCAATCTTTGCCAGGGTTACGGAGCACAGCATCATGCTTAACGAGTGCTTTTTGCCATGTTGAAACAACGGAAATCTGGAAACTGTCCTTTCCTTAAATTTCTGTATTCGAGATAGCAGTGAAGGGTATGACCCGTGTGCTTGTACTCTCTCACCACCTGAAGATGATAGGCTGTGGTGCTTCATCGGGCTTTTGCTTTTTAGCCCAAAACTCTGTGGGGAACTTAAGTGTTATGCTCGACCAGTCTTTAGCAAACTCAATGAGACCATCCTTACATGAGAAAGCTGCCAACCCCTCTTTAGGGCTACCAAAAATAGTTCTTTGATTCAAATGCAGCAGTGAAGCGCAAGTAAGGTGCCCCCGAGAGGCTCGATAATATGAGCGGCAAGGTTCCATTCTGGAAACAAACGACAAATCTTGGGACGTGTAATATCAAAAACATGGACGAGTCGTGCAATGATCTTGCCATAAACTATGTCCGTCTTTCCCAGACACAGTAAGACCGAGTTCAGAATGGTACCGTAACCGTTAATGACTGTTGGAGACAATCAGTGTTGAAACAGGAGTTCTAAAATAGGCTGTCCCGGAAACTTTCGAAGGGTCACATGAGACAATGTTATTTTCGGCACACCAATCAAACCACTTCTTGCACTTCGTCTAAGAGACGTTAATCGTTGATGCCCTATGACATTCGAGCAATCTCGATGTAACTGGAGATGAGAAACCCGCCTACGTAAGGTATTCTTCAGAGTTTCCAATCGTCGAGATGAAGAATAGCTGGACTTGGAATCAAAATGCAGGGTCTGCCCTGTGTTGGGTGAGTAAATTTTGGATCAGAGGGAGAGGGATTGGGTCTTCTTCCACTAAGTCAATCAGGTCTATTATCTAAGAAGCAGTTGGCCAGAAGTTTGCAATCAGGATGAATGTCCCTGTGGTTGTTCTTAACTTGTTCAGTACTGAATGGAACATGGAGAACGGAGGAAAGGTATACGTAAAGTATTCCATTATATACTCAGACCATCGGTGGCCTAGGCTAGAGAATCCAGAAACGAAGAAACAAAGTTCAGGAGTTGACTTTTTAAAAGGGTAACAAACAGATACACAAACGAATTCCCCATCTCAGAAATACTGACTGAACAACTTTGCGAAACAGTTGCCACTCCGTTGTTGGAAACGTGTCTGTCCGAGAAAGTTCGTGTGCCAAAAGGTTAAAATTCCCCACCATGTGTCTGGATAGCACCGTTATTTGATGATTGCAACACAGGGTGAATAGATGTGTAACTTCCTCTATTACCTACCTGGAATAAGTTCTGCCGCCTCTCCAGACATAGGCCACTGCTGTGGTATTATCGAATATCACAGCAACAGTTTTCCCTGCAAGAAGCAAAGACCAGGTACGAACAATGGCACGAAGCCCCAGGGTTGATGTGTACGAGTTTTTCCTTCACTGTCCACAGGTCTGAAGTTGTCACAACACCAAAATGCGGTCCACAACTTGTCATTGCAGCATCCGTGACCAGAAGAAATTTTGGAGGTGGGTGGTGAACCGGACCCCCACTGTGAGGTTGACGTCTTGAATCCACCTCGGAAGAGCCTGTCGAAGAAGGTCGGCTAGTGAGATCGTGTCGTCCCAAAAAGTTTGGGGATCACCTTCTTTGTTCCGAAACCAGTGTGTGGGTCTGGTTCTCCACGCCCCAATGGGACAAAAGTTGCGCGTATGAATCACGCTGAATTATGATCAATGCCAATTCCCTGGCCGTGAAGAACAGACGCTACCACAGTTCCACCAAGAACGTTAATAGTTTCTTTTCCCTCTCTGCTGATGGCCAAATGATGAAGCGTACAAGAACAAATACAGCACCATGGAATACGAATGTCTGCGCTAGGAGAAATCTTGACTTCGGAACGTTGATACCGAGACCCAGTTCAGCGAAGAAACTCGGAAAGAACTGTAGTTCCGGAACTAACTTCCGGGATTCTTGTTCCGTACCAGTCAGTCGTCAGACGAATCCGATGGGTGTAGATGCGGGGCACAGTACCGATGTAAACACCTATGGTGCCATACTGAGTCCAAAAGGAAGCACAATAAAATGGTATTTGACTCCTGCCGAGATGAACTGAAATAGGTGATGAAAGGAAGGAAAGCAATGCAACCCCATTTAAACCAAAGGGAGGAAGAAGCTAGTAAAGTTAATCTCCAAGTTAATTCCAGTGCCAAATGGTTTGTCCGCTAAGGTCTTAGAAAGTGGTTCAGGATGCTCTAGGTTAGGCAGAGTAGAAGTGGCACACCTTCAGGGGAGTTATGGCTGGTTAGGGACTAGCTCCCAGAGTGAAGCGTAAAGATGATGCAGAGTCATTTTATACTCGGGTAGATTCTAGCACTCACCACAAGTTGGGCATAGTGCGAGTCCCCACTACATCAGGTCCACCCCGCATCATGACTAGGTATCAGCCTCCTAGGATCGTCAGGACTACAATTATAAAAGATGATATGTAGCATGACTCAGTTACAATAGTATAATAATAATACACTGAATACATAATATTAGCCATTGCGTCAGAGAATCCGGACCAACTAGGGCCCCAGCCCCGGTTAAAAGCTAACATATGGAAGGACGGAGAAATAAGCGTTCTAGCGGGACGTGGAGGCATGCATCTTCCAGATCTACCGATACTGTGAACTCCTCTTGTTGAAGTGCCTCTCTGACCGTAGCAAGAGTCTCCACCTTGAAATCAGTTTTACCGAGAAAACCGTTGAGGTTCTGATTCTTCCGAAGATTGAAAATCAAGCGAGTTCCTCCGTTTTCTTTGGTATAACTCATGCTGGACTGTAGACACCCGACATGTCGGTTGGAGAAGAAAGAAGTGCCCCTTTGGCCAACAGTTTCTATACTTCCTCTTCCAGTGCCAAGTTTGGAAGTGTTGTACGTTGCTGAGCCAAGAGGAGGGAACCAAGGATAGAGATGGGAATGGTCCGAAGGGGAGAACATAGCTGTTGCAAACAAATGAAAGCACATAACCATCTGAAGAGATTTGTTTCCAACTTTCCACGTGATGCTGAATGTCCCCCACGAGTCGGCAAACAAGCTGACTGTTGAAGTCCAGACCAGGGATTGGAAGAGTGTCGCTCCCGTCCCCGAAATCCACCTCCTCTTCGAAAGGAACGACCACCTCGTCCACGAAATAGTAACGACAATCCTTTTTGACCCGAGTTAGAACCTTTAGAACTTCCTAAATTTACTTGCGTCTTACTCTCATCTACTCCTGTTGTCTCCTGAGCTGGGTGCCAAAATGGCTATTATGTTCCGGACCAATCCTTGAAGTTGCTCTTCAAAAACATGCCAATCGCATACTTGGACACTGAAAGATTAGGAGTGTCCAATGGCGATAATGGAGGTTTTACTTTGTTTTTCAAATCAGATACCAGGTCCAGAAGACAACTGTTAAACAAGTCCGCAGAAGAATGAATGGGAAGAAAAGGTAAATGGACCACCACGTCTAGTGGAATATTGGAACTAATTCTATAAATGTGTGACATTGATGAACAGTCATGTTCATTACAGCACGTAGTCCCCAGTTGATATAGTCTTTTTGGAAAGAAGCAGCTCTGTTCATAAAATTCAAACAATCCTCCAGCATTGATTCATCCCAAAATGCTGCAGGTTTGGCTAAAAGTAAGGCTTTTAGAGCGGTCGGGGAGGCGGAATATGCCAGATCGGCGTGTGAGCCAGTCCTAAAAGGCCCAGCGAACTAGCCGTTTGTCGTCTTCCAGTTGTTTTAAGGAAACCTTTACGATGTTTGGTGTCGAAAGGCGGTAATTCATTTCCATATGCATTTTGTTAGACAAGTACGCAGCCTCCGCGAAAGAATTGTAACGTTGTCGAGGAGGAGCATGAGGTCCCGAGTGTTTGAAGAAAAAATTACGCTTCTTTGGGTCATGTAGCGTAGGTGGAGCATCAACAGACAGAGGCTTTTAATCTGAATGGATAATCTTTGGGGGACAATTCTTGTAAAAACAAGTGGTTAGATAATTCCACGAACAAAATAATGAACGTTTACCAATGATTTCTTCAAAAAGAGCCCTCCTCAAAAAGCATCTTCAGAAATCGTTGGCAAATGTTCATTATTTCTCTAATCAGTGAAGGTAACAGATCTCTGACCCATTAAGGTCAGAGGAGGGGGGGGGGAATCCCGGTTCCCGTCCAGTGCGATATCCCGTTGATATTTCTGATCAGAACCATTGAGTGACTCATCAAACTAAAAGCACATTTTCTTTATTAAAACACTGGGATTCTTCCATCGACCTTAAAGGGGAAGCAGAATCCGATTGTAAATAACAGTTCCTGAGCACCTCGGCCTGCGGCCCCTTCTTTACACACTCGTCACGTCTAGTAGATGACTTGCGATCACCGTTTCCTTCATTAAAATGCCTTGACTCCTTATATGAATAATATCAGTCATCACACTGGATGACCAAATCCTCCATACTGCTGTCTTATCACGTTCTGCGTTGGTTGACTGGTATTGATGTCAGCCTGTATGAGCAACGTCGGCTAGTATGAACGACGTCATCTTAAAGTGGTGACCAGGATCAACGTCGGTAATTTAAGATGATGTCGGCATTTATGAGTGACAGATTTGTGTGCTTCAGCTCAGAATTAGCACCGTCAACCAAGTTGTGATGCCATGGTGATAGCAACAAATGGCCACTACACTGTTCCTTTTCGCGCACGATGTCAAGAAGCTGTGACGATCGAGCATAATCGTGATGAGCCAACTTCCGTGCAGCAACCGATCATGATAACTGGCGCCGAGGGAAACTTTGATTATGGCAAGGAGATTTTATACAAGTGTGCACTTCTTGGAACTTGGCCACATCCCGGCCCATCCCTTTGTTCACTTTTTTTTTAAATTGAAGTGGGAAAACACCATTTCTTTTTCCGCCTGACCATTTCTTCTCATGTGATTTAATTGTTTCGTTTACGTTTTTTGGGAGACGAAAGCACTTTTTTCCCAGTTGACTTCACATTCTGGCTTCCATGTACGATGACTGTAGGCAGAACCAACTTGACTCCCACCATCTCCGATCTGGAGTGACCGAATCCCCGCTAACAACTGCAGCTGTCGCGCCCTCCGGCAACAAAATAGGCAACGGAGCTACCATTTTGGATTGGCCCGGAACGCGTTCATCGAGTTTAAATCCAATTATTTGTGGCACGGTGACTAGGACTGTGAGGTAAATTGTTCGTCGGGATGTTTCGACTTGAACTGCTTGGGCATGGTGTGCAAACTAGGCAAGTTGACGGAACTCAGGTGGAAAACAAGTTGTCATTTGGTAATTTATAGTTTGATCAAGTTGAATGTAATTGTTCGTAGCCATTTGGAAAAATTGTCATATGGTTACACAACGATTTAACAACAGATTGTACGGGTTTTCTGAAAGATGATTGTATCTACACTTTACACACAGGAATGTAACGCTAGGTGATCCCCGGAGAGAATATGAGGGTATATGAGGGTGTACTCCGATATCCCCTCCTCCCAGTTCCCTTTCCAACAGCTCAATCAACAACACCTCTTCAGAGCACAAAGACGAATGTGACACTCCAAGGGAAGTCAGCCATGTACAGACACCTCCGCAATAAATGTAATGTTCTCCCAAATCAAGCATCTCTGAGTTAGTCAATTCCCCTCTCCACTAGCCCGATCCCCACACGTTCTGCACGAAAGCTATTTTAAGAGAGCAGCCAGAAAAACGTCATGCTGGCTCTCTACCAAAATTAAAATGTTGCCTTAGAGAAGCAAGAAATGGTATCTCTCCCGCGTGTCCAGCCAATAAAGAGGCTACCGAGGTAGCTTTCCTGTAATCCCAGAGTAACGGTCGCAACAAACAGGAAAAAAAAACTGGACGACTCCCAGAAACCAAAAATCAAAAAAACATTGTTAAATCATAATTAAGCTACATAGGCTAAATACGTGCAAGTATGCACGTTCGGCTAAGGACCAATCTTCAAATTTAAATCCGGCTGCAGTGACTTGTGGCTAAATCAGTGTGCCGGCTGCAGTGACTTGTCGCTAAATCAGTGTGGCTGCCTATTACAGTGTGACACTAGCTCCAAACACCAAACCTTCTTGGACCCCACACATGATGTTGTTGTACAGCGTCTGTTAAAATGTTGCATGATTTCCAGTAATAATCATAAGTTGAACCATGATTATAAGTAGCTGAGTAAGCTGAGTAGCAACACGCCATCAATAAACAACAATAAAGAGGCAAAAAGTCGTACTTGGTTTGTATTTGACAAAATTAATGTGCGATGGTGTAAGAACAACATTGTTATATTAATGTTTACATGAGCAGTGTTTTCTATTTATCAAAAATCGTGAGTCCTGAACATTTACTGTGTGCTTGTGTGTACAGATACCTAATTGAAAAACCCAAGTGAATAAGTGAGTGCCTACATGTATATATATATATCAGCAAACTTGAAATGTGGTAAACATATACTCCAGAATGCAGTAGAAATGTGCAAACTGTTACATGCACAAGGGCTTGTGCATCACAATGGTGTGCTAATTATTAGGTTTACCTTGTTCCGATTAGCAAAGTTCTACCGAAAGAAAAAAAATCTTATCTCAGGTGATGCACTAATGTAACCCAATTACACTCTTTGTACTACAATAGCTGTGATTTTTAAATAAAAAATCTAGATTGAAATATTAAGCCAAAACTATTTCAGAGAAGAATGATTTGCTTCTTAATTAAAATAGTACTGTTACATAATTTTTGTACACTAATAAAATTCATCTAATTTTATTAAGTCACTTAGTTTTATGCTGGGCATTGATTTAGTCAAAAAAAAGTACGCAAATTTTAGCATAGGATAACACCAACTCCTTTAGGTACCACGGAAAACGAAAATTTTAACTAGTGAAAATTAGTTTTTACTTACCTAAAATACTTACCTTCAGTAATATTGCTAAAACCACCTTTTTACGCTATTTACTGCTCGCTTATGAACTAAAAACTCCATTTTTTATGTTCTCCCTAAGCTTTTCTCCACTGCCGCCAGGCGGCGCTGCACGTCCTTAC
>JAHWFP010020170.1:0-14044 GCA_023313725.1 Lithobius niger
AAGCGAATCAATATCAAATTATTAAACCTGGACCAAAATGGCAAAAAGGTAATTCTTGACTCGGCCTCATCCTTAAATTAAGTTAGCCCAGTGTGTCAACCTTCTAATTATGATACCACTCGTTGATACAATGTAACGGCTTCAAGCTGCAGCCTTAACTTATAAAGATTATTCTCTGCAAACTATGAAAGCATTACCCAAAAGGGGTTTGTAACCAGCTTGCTTGAACTGATTGCTTATGAATTTCTCCAACTATCTTGTTCATAGGTGTGGTGTATTTGCCGAATCTTTTAATGTCACCGTGATGCTTCCATATCTCCGTCCTTTGCAAGGTGCACCGTAAACTATGAACACATGTCTGCGAATGTTTGGAATGAAAAATCGTAAATTTAGACTTGTATTGTGTATCTGTAGGTGCGACATTATATTCTATCCTTCTCCCTACATGCCGTCGTGAATTGATAAAAAGATGTTTGAGTAAGATACTCCTTTACGTTGGGTGCATACGTTTTTTTCCGAGATTTTTTCGAGATTTTTTTTTGAGACCGTCTCTCTCTAGATCTTGACCTCAGCCTCGAAACCTTTTTTTCGATCTTAATCTACTATCGACTTTTTATTTATTTAGAAAGCCACGTCGAACTAACCGTCTTTCTATTCTTCCCCATTTCTCCCATGTTTCGCCGACCTTCATCCATTGTGAGAAGTGACGCTCCTGTTGGCCATCAATTACAGCTGCAGCGCCGTGAGATGGGTGACAGCGAATTCGATGACAAAAGATTTCGACGACAGACGTTATTTATGACAAAGGTTCACGCAGCAACAACAGATTGCCAGAGAAAGAATGGTTGTCTCGTTGGGAGAACGCCTCTCTTAATCGACCATCGACAGAAGATAGCTGATCGCAGTTTGGAATGTTGGTTAATGTTGGGACAGAGGGGCCTTTAGTTGGGAGAAATTAATATGATTCTACATAAAAAAAAATCAACGAAAAAATTCCACGGAAAAAAATTAAGGAATAAAACGACCAAGGAAAGAAAAGTCAAAGGAAATAAAATATAAAGAAAGAAAAATCAATAGGTAAAAAAAAAACATGGAAATAAAGTTCTAATACTTTTATTTTTATTATTTGTTAATTTTTTCTTTGAATTTGTGAATTTATTGGATAGGCCTATTGTTACAAATTTCCCCAATACGGAGTTATCAAATAGGCTTAACGTGCATCGTGACTTGGTTGTAACGCTATAAAGTTCCACGACCCACCCAGGGAAATTTTGAGTCAATGCAGCTGACCTAACCTAGCCTACAATTACAATACACAACAAAACAACAGGGGGAAAAAAACGAGCACAGCTCAGAACACAAGCACGATTTGTATGGTCGTAACCATACTACCACGGCGTCAGTGAAACTCAGAAAAAGTCCAGTGAAATCTGGGCCAAGATAACTTATCTAAACTAACCAATAATAACAACAACAACCAGAATAAAACGAGATAAGCCCATCAATTGAACAATACAGCGGGAACCAAAGTATGAATTACTGAATCATTTCATCGCAAACTCTGTGGTGGAACAAAAACTACAGAAAACGTTTTCCTGAATTTGTTCCATGGATTTTTTCTTTGAATTTTCATTCTTTTATTTCGTTTGGATGTTTTCCTGGATTATTTTCGTGCGTTTTTTCCCCTTTGGATTTGTTTGCTAATTTCCATGGAACAACACGAGATACGTATTGCTTTTTCTCGATACTCTAAACAGACCTACAAGTCAGATTATCGAGTCTTATCTCTTCCAAACCTGTGCGTGGACCCCGAGATGGAAATTTGCAGGAAAAGAGCTGAGTGCTAAACCGCACAAATTACAGAATTCTTAAAAGCACGAGTGGAATTTTGTGAGAGAATTTTGGTTTTCCTTCCACAAAAGCCGCGAGCACTGGGTAACACTGGGTAGCCACACTGGGTACTGCGAGCACTGGGGCGTCAGATTCTATAGGCGTTTTGGTCCCGGCTGTACATCTCGGCCTTCTTGCAGACCCGGGTTCCATCCTGGTAAAGGGCAGTGTATATGTACGGGGTTTTTCTCCGGTTGTTTCCCCGCCCGTTGCACGAGGGTTTCCGCCGGCTACTCCGGTTTCCTCCCCCATGCGGCAAAAAACAACTGAAATGATGGTGGTAACTTTCACTTAACATCTGCCGATTGGGGCTTTAAAAAAAAAGCTAGGCTTACTGGCGTCACCTTCTATACTAAAACGATTCTAACTAGATTCGACATTAGATTTTATTAACGTATTAATATTTACGTACTAATAGTTTGAGTAATGGTAGCCCCCATTGATCCTTACGATGCTTTCGACGTTTACGATTTAACGACGTTTTGAATTTACGATGGTTTCCTTTATTTGGTGTAGCGATACTAGCCCCCATCACATTTCGTCAACCAACCTATAATTTCGTTTGCTACACCGCTGTTGTTTCGTATACAGCAGTGACACGACGTAGTATTATTGTATATAACTCTATGCTGGAGCCTTAATGGGTTAGCTGCAAGGGGCACTGCAGAGAGAAACAGAAGGGCGTCATACTGAAGCCGATGCTGTGAAGAGTGATTTCTTAGACCTAAAAAGCGCGATTTTTGTTGTTGGAGAAAACAACGTTATTTTAAGCCAAAGAAATCCGCTCTCCCGTTGTTTTGCCCCTCCATTTTTATGTAGTGCACCTTGTTGTTATGCCCTCCAAAACCCATACTGGTGCCAATCTGGTGCCAATATGGCGGCAAATGTCACTACTCTGTAGGCCTAAACGGCATAGTTGTGTCGCTGATACACCTCGTTAAACTCATCCTGATCGAAAAGCATCTTCGTGTTTCCGTAAAAGTCCGACGACTCACGAAAGTGGCTTCATGGCTCTAATGCGGGTATAACTACTCTGAATCCCACCGAGAAGCAGCATTGTGTTTCCCTGAAATGGGCATAACCAGAAAGAAAGTGAATCGCATCCTCTAAGTGAGATATACTGTATAGATCTAGGGTTTGTTTGTCAGCGACCATTCAGAGACGAGTAGAGCTTCGATCTGTATAATTACTGAAGCAGAAAGCTCTGGTGTGGTCTTTTTGCCATGATGTTTCTGTGTAAGTTGGCATGTTGCTGGTTTTGCGAACAGAAAACAAAAATTCTCAGTAAAATTAGACCAGAAAATTATTAAACAAATTATTATTTAAAAAATACACTCTCTTGAAGGAAAATTAGAATTTTCCCGATTTTTTAAAAAATTTCTATTTCTTTGTTAATAGATTAAAAATAAAATCTGGCGTCACTGGGACGCTAAACTAAATATTAATTTCTTTGGTCAAATCAGTACTGCGGGAAATCTTGGTTTTCCTTTTTTTTTGTTCCACGGCTTTCTGGAACTTGACACGTAATTTCAAACGTTTGCCTTTTTAAAGGAAAATAGAGCTGTCATTGCCAGACCTTTAAACCGCCACGGTGACAAATACCGTTTTTTTTTTCCCTGAAAGTAAAAAAAAAATTTCAAAAAGGAAAAAAATTCACCATCCGGTCGGCTTAGGTAAGGTGCCAATCGAAAATCGATGCCAGAAAAATTTGAGGTTATGCTACATTTGAACATGGGTAAAGTCGTTGAAACAGGCAAATAATTTTCAAATTTTGTTCAGATACTCTGGTACCTACCAAGCTATTTGGAAAACAAAAAGCAAACTCTTTTGATGTAAAAAGGTAAGGTTTATTTGCAACAAAAGTCAAAACTGGAAAGGAGCATGAATAAACTTTCCCGTAAGGTTTTAGTTACCACAATGTTGTTACAGTATTTAGTCCACGTGAAACCTTCCTGCGGTATTAAAATTTTCTTTTTACCATTTTTGATTTTTAACCTGGTTGGTAAGCTAATGACTGATGTCTGTGAGGGACGTGACTAAACGGAATCCCTGTAAAATGGTAAAAAAAAAAAAAAAAACCTATCGGCTTTTATCGTCAATAAGGTGATGAATGGAAAGTAGACAACTTGAAGAATTCAACACACAAAAAACAGGTACCAGTGTGGCACTTTGGACTTTTGTGTGGTTTGAGCTTTCGGTGTAATGTGTTTTTGATTACTGGTGGTGATGACGTTGTGGTCTTGTGTAGCCTGTATCTCGTTAGAGCAGAGGGCGCATGGCTTTGGTCAAGGTTCTCGAATAAAGAATCAGCAATCAAAAACAGTAGGCAATTGTGTGTCGTATGTGTGTGGATGCGTGTTTATCTAACTCTCGTTAATTCCAACCTAATTTCGCCTTTCGCTTTTACCAACATCAAAAATACATTACTCGATAATCTAAGCACACCTACAAACAACGCCACACATTATTCCTTCTGTGTTAATTTTTTTAAGGCTGAACTCCAATTCGATAAACACTTTACTAAAAGAAACGTACTAAAAAAAAAAAAAAAAAAAAAAAAAAACTGTTTCTATCCCCATTTTTAATGACCAGTTCTTCTTGGGCAGTTGCAATAGTTTTAATTTTATTTACTTGTCTAACGGTTGAATGCTGCAGTATTGTTTCACGTTGACTAAATAAATAATAATCAAAATTGTGATATCTAAAACCTTACAGGAAAGCTTATTCGTGTACCATTCCTTTTTTGACTTCGCTTAAGTTAGACCTTACCATAAACATCAAAGGAGTTCGTTTTTGTTTTCATATTAGTGATACTTTGATATTCGTAATTCAGCCGGAAATGCCAAATGGACAACGAAAATTTTAGCCTTAATTACGCGGGAAGCTGAGGTCAAACAACAAAATAAAGTAATTCTCAAAAACAATACTGCTTCCTTTTAACGTTTACTCAAAAAGCGCGAGAATTTTTAGCATTGCTTGCATTTTATTCTTGAGCATTAAAATTGTATTATTAACATCTGTTAATCTTCAGTCTAAATTGTCCCTCTCATCGTCGTGGAGCAGATAACCCCGTTTTGGTTCGTGCTCCTTAAAATTAAACAAACAATCTTCAGCCTACACTAGTGCCTAGCGTTTGCTGATTTTCATTGCTATTTAATAACCATGATGAAAACAATGTATAATTGTTCCTGTTTCTTATCCCAAATGCTACCATGGTTGGGTTGTTTTGCTCCATGGTTTAATTTTTTTAATATTTTGTTTTTTATATTTTATATTCGGATAAAACTGCTAATCCCACTGTTGATGACATACTTTAAACAGTGGGATTAGCAGTTTTATCAGAATAGACTTTAATCCAGGATTCGTCATTGTTTCGTATGTTGGTATCTTATCATCTTGACTTAATAACGGCAAAACACTCGTATAAAGGGTTTCAAAGGGTTTAACGAGCGTTAACCACTCCTGGTCATCTGCCCGAAGCCCTAAGGTCCTCGTATAACACTCGTAGTCAGTCAACAATGATAAAATCAAGGTGCAGAAACCAACGATAACCAGTGTTAGAATGTTTTGCTCCAAGGTTTATTTTTGTATCATTACTGGGATAATCGCAATTTTACGTATATAGACCAACCAATGATGACTATTTTTTCACCTCTTTTCTTCTTGATTTTAAAACAATGAAACACTTGCATAAATGGTATTAACCATGATTTAATCCACGTACAGAAGCCAAGGATACCAAGGTTGGTTTTTTTTTTTTACTCTATGGTTCAATGCATTATAATTTGGTCAATCCATACTAACACTAATGTAATCATACAAAAACCCCATAAGGGTATAGGGACCCATCAAGTTTTTGCCTTAGAAATTAGTGATATCAGAGCCAAAATGTCTGCCACCAACCTTGTGGTCCGAACCGTAATCATTCAATCTTAACTGACAACACCGAGGTGTCAGTTAAGAATGAGTGATTAGGGATGGGACGAAAAACTTGGTGGCAGCCATTTCGGCCCTGATATAACTACTTTCTATGGAAAAAACTTAATGGGTCCCTTTACCCTTATGGTGTTTTTGTATGGTATCACCCCTTTTGGTCGTATTATGGATTTGCTTTAGTGTAGGTATTGATTGTGAGCTCCTTGTGAAAATATAAGCACAGCTTATGAAACAGGTCTCTCTGTTGCCTTCTCCGTAAACCCTGTCGATATATACAATTTCCAAAGCTTTCTGTCGCATTAATATTTAGTATTCAATACCAGAAAATGCACGTTTAATGTCTTGGGTAAGAGAAGCAGTTGCTAACTTCAAAGGGTTCAAAGGGTTTTAGCGAGCGTTAACCACTCCTGGTCATCTGCCCGACGAAGCCCTAAGGCCCTATGCTAACTTTCGCCCAAACACTGACAATGAACAACAACAACCGAACAACAACATTCAGAAGGCAATAATCAGACGCCATGAATCCAACAATCTAAACTTGATAAGCGAAGCTTCTAGATAACGACGATTATTTATGTAAGTGGCCCAACCGAAGACTTATCATTGTTTCATATTTAGTCACTTGATATTTTATTATTGGTTTTATATCGGTAAAACACTTGCGTATGGTAGTTAACCATGATTTAATCTAAGTGGAGATGCCCGGTCGTGTTGTTTTGCTCCATGGTTAAATTGTATTTATGGTTTGGTTAAAACATGTTATAGTCGTTTTATGAAGGTATCCAACCAATGATGTATATGGGTTTAAATACCGGTACTTCATTTAATCTTGATTTTATATAGTAAAACAGCAGTATAATAATAGTAGTAATAACCATGATCAGCTCAATGTACAGAAACTATGCACACCAATTTTGGGTTATTTTGCCTCATGTTTAAACTGTATTCTTATTTTGGTTAATCATGTTACCAACTACGAGTTTATGTTGGTAGATATATTATGCTTTCATGTTTTGTTGTCTTATTTAACACTAGAGGAAGCCCGTGCTATGCACGGGGCCGGTCATGAATTAAATTTGCAGACTCACTTCCCCCTTTCGGCCCCACTCCCAATCCCTACTCCCAACCCCCTCACTCCCACTCCCCACTCCCAACCCCCTCACTCCCACTCCCAACTCCCCACTCCCATTTTCGCACACACTGGCTAAGAAACGCTTTCACGGATTAAAATTTCCTCAATCCAATTTTTGCGCACACTGGCTGACAAACGGTGATTTTTTTGGCCTCAGTCACTGAATCTGCGCATCCAGTGGCTGAAATCACAGGATGCACCGTTTAAAGAATGTGAGCGCTGAACCATCATCTTTGATTGTAAACGACTACTTTGCAAGAAGGCACTGATCAGCCTCGTGCTCAGCAGTGATTGTTGCTGTCCACTTTGAAACAATTGAGGTCAGCTCTGAAAGCCTTCATCTGCGAATTAAATAAGCCATTGCATCGTTTCCAGCTGCCAATTTCGAGGCCAATAACAACGTAGCTTAGTTTGATTTAAAACTATACGCATTTAGCTGAAACATGGATTCTTTCATTTTAGCCATCAACAATCAACGGTTTGGACGATAGTTTTCAATCCTTACCACGTGCACCAGGCATTGTTAGGCACCGTAGCAAAGACATTACACGTGCACGAAAACAATGAGAAGCGATTAAAGTGATTGTTGTCCTTTCGGTTTTCCTTTAACTATCCAGAATTATTATGCAGATTGGTTTTATGACTGTAAAACACTCGTGTAATTATTGTAATTAACCATGATTTAATCCCTAATTATCTTTACGTTACATAACTGTATTAACAAATGATAACTACAGTTTATGTATAGACAATAACCATGAATTAATATTGGTTTTATGCAGATCTATCCATAATTTAATTAGAGTTACTTACGACGGACTATTCACGGTTAAGAAACCATGGTGGCTTATATTTATATTTGGATTGTTATGATTTTAAAGTGCTTGAACGTTGGTAATACCATAATAATATTATGTTACGTAACGCTCTTTTGTGTAACCGCGCTTTTGTCCAAGGCTGGACTGAGGGTAAACCATATAGTTGAAATCACTTTGGATTAGTTAAACAATGGTTACTATGGTTTTCGAAAAACATATGGGTGTTAAACCGTGATAACACTGACCCAAGCTTATAACACTGTGGTACTTCTTTATAGTATGTGTGTTAACCCAGCCCCGTAAGGCCGCATACATACCAAATTTGGTTTTAAAACATTCAATCATGGTGGCGATATTGAGCATAAAACTTTTCCCTTACGTTAACTGTGAACGGCGTTACTAATAGCAGTGTACGTTTCACATAACTATACGGAAACTCTAGTATTTTAAGGACAGTTAAAGACAAACGACGCGTTGTAGCTCTGTTACGGTTGTTTGACATCGACTGAGGTTAAAAAACATGAGTTATGCATAACTGGCAATCGCTGATAGCACGAATAGCTGCGAGCGCTGGGGCGTCCGATTCGATAGGCTATTGGTCCCAGCTGTACATCTCTGGCTTCGTACAGACCTGGGTTCGATCCTGCATGGTGAAGGGGAGTGTATTGTACGGGGTTTTTCCTCTGGTTGTTTCCCGCCCATTCCACGAGGGTTTCCTCTCCTTTTTTTTATTCTGTATTCAGATTCTTTTTTTAAAATTGTTTAACGTCATTTTTTAAGTGTTTTGTGTTTTTTTTTCTTTTTCAGTGCTTTGCATAGTTGTATGTTTTTTTTCCCAATTTTTTTTTCCCAAATAATTTATTGTGTAGTTTTCTTTAATTTTTTAACATTCGTCTGTGTGTGATTGCACTTTTGTGCAATTAACTATTATGTATGTATTTTATTATTATTATTATTGCATTGTAGTCATTTATGCAATTTAGTTATGTAATGGGCTCGTAAAAGACCTTGGTCTTCAACCCACTATCAATGTATTTTGTTTTAATTGTGTTTTAAATAAAGCCTGTCTTCTTCTTCTTCTTCTTATTCTTCTTCTCCGGGTACTCCGGTTTCCTCCCTCATGCGTCAAAAAACAACTATCCTGATGGTGGTATGTTCCACTTAACATCTGCCGATTGGGCCTTCAAAGCTGTAAGCTTATTGGCCGACACCTATTCTATTCTATAATAACATAATAACATAATGTGGAATAAAGTATAACAAACGACACATGTCGTTGGTTAGCGAGATCGTAACAATGAAACCTCGATATTTATCTACGACATCGTTTGTTAAACTCATCGCAGCCATATCAATCCAGAACAATAAAATAAAGAATTCCTGCTGACCAGAAACAGTAGTACCGGTCTCGTCTGCACTCTTGTTGCATATTGAAATTTCAGACTTTTAGTTTGTGAAATACTTTTTGTACTTTTTGTTCTGGACTCCTCATAAAAATTAAAACAAAACAAAAAAAAAAAAAAAGAGCGAAGAGAGGTATTATAGCATTTGGATATAGAATCCTCTGCAGAAGTCTCTTAAGGAGGTAATAGTTTGACATGTCTTCCTCAAACACGTTAGATGCCATAAATTGGTAAATACGTCATTTTCCTACGCATTCGAAGGCGCCAACGTACGTCTTCTAACGTCATCGTTGGTTGCCATAGAAGCAATCATGCAGATTGCCGCGAATGCTAACACCCGTGGAGGATAGCTTATTAAATAGAAATTTCTTCGGCATCATTTTGTGAATATGAATTGCAAGGAAACGAGTCATTGAGCGGCGTATAATAATAATTTTAATGAAACTCTGAACGGAGTCATAAATCAAAAAGTGCAGGTAATGACGCCTTAAACGGACGGACATACAGACAGACAGACGAGCGCGCGTTAGTTGATTGTCCCAAAGAGCCTGAATTAGCAACCTGGCTGTGAATTCGCCCGATGTCAATCATAAATAACCACAGGTACTGCGCCCCCCTTCCAATTATCCTCCTCCCACTCGCTTTGTATTCCAAGAATTCGCAATCATTATTGAAATTGTCTCTGTGTGGTAACGTGCATAAACTCAGCCGTGCTGTTACCGTTTACTGCAATAAATAAAAATACGATAAAATCAGATTTTCCATGCTTGTAAATGGGTGTGGAAGTCTGGAAGCTTTACGTTTTAACCAGTGTATTTGTGCATTGTAAACCAAGGGTGCCAGTGGGAGGAGGGATAATAATTATGAAGGGCGGCGGCGCATTCATCCCCTTTTTCTTGGTGGGACATCCCCCGAAACGAAGACAACAGAAGCAGAAAAGGAGACTGCCATAATGAAACGACATTTCTGTTGTATCCTATCTCTTATTCTCAATCTCTTCTCCCTCCCTCCAAAACAGACGAAATCCCCCTCTTTCTTTCTACACCCTGCAGGACAACATTCATTATTTCCCTATTACCTCCCCCGGTTCAGCGGATTATACAGGGTGGGGCAGAAAGGAAGGGCCACCCTTGGCAATCAAAGATGGTTAATGATAGGATAATGAAACTTTGCGTGGTATGTAGGCGAACGGGGAGCCAACTAATCATGCATCGATCGCTGACCTTGACGCATATTTTCAAGGTCATCGTGATGCTAACTTTTTAACTATGCTTCGTAGAACCCCAGTGTAAATTAGAAATTCGGTACGTTAGTTTAGGAGTTACGGGAATTACTAGCATCATTCTGTTGTGCTGGCCGAGCGACTTTCCTGCCAAACAGTTCTGTCAGGCTCTTTCGTACACCACGCATTGTATTGGTAGATAATGGTGTTGGCAGCATACGCAAATTGGCATAATTCATTAACCGTGATCAGCTCTGAAACAAAATCAGAAATGTTAACCTAAGGGAGGAAAACATTAGTTTCATTTTCTAGACGACCACGGTGACTAAACTATGCCAACTTGCATAAGATGCTGTATTTTGCAGCACCATTCTGTTTATACGTGTAATGTAGCAGATTGTGTTGAGCTAGTGTCGAGTCATCAGCGTGTCAATTGCTGTTTGTTTCCAAGCATGCTTCATATACTTTGAGGATCACTGGACTTAATTTTACACTCACTGTTTGGCAGGAAAAGCACTCGGTCAGCACAACAAAATGATGCTTGCAATTTCGTAACTCCTAAACTGGCGTACCGAATTTCGTTCTGTTTTTTGCAATGGCCACACCTTGCCAATGTCTACAAGTTTCTAATTTAAACTGGGGTTCTACGAAGCATGGTTAAAAAGTTAGCATCACGATGACCTTGAAAATATGAGTCAAGGTCAGTGATCGATGCATGGTTAGTTGCCCCCCCCCCCCGTTCGCCTACATACCGTGCAAAGTTTCATTATCCTAACATTAACCATCTTTGATTGCCAAGGGTGGCCCTTCCTTTCTGCCCCACCCTGTATAATCTATATATATAATTACACAAAATCCGCAAGGCAGCCAGCAGCAGCAGCAGCAAGCAGGACATACGATGCCTTCTACCGACGGAACGATAAATTATAAGAGTAGCAGCCAAGGCCCGCTGAGATAGTAGCTGCGCCCAGAACGCAACATCCAGCAGAGCGAACATTCGATGCCATCTACCGACCGGACGGCAACTTAATGAGAGGGGGGGGGGCAGACCGGGGGGGGGGAAGGGGAGTGAGACGACGCGGAATGAGCGAGCGACTCCGCTAGTATAATTATAATTGATGACTTTTTAAAAACTTTTGGGAAGAGGAGATTTTAAACGGACTTACCTTCTAACTATATTCAAGCAATCCGCGCTTAATAGTTTTTGCAACATTTGTTCAGGTTAGAGTCAGTGTAGCAAAACCGTTTCTCGGGAGGGTAAATATGAAAATGAATGCCTTTGCAACATTCACCAGCGTCCGAAGTAATGTTGCAAAACTTAGCCCATATGGAAAGCAAACCGGTAGGAATGTACCTTTAAAACAATATATATTGGTGGGGGGGGGCACAGCTCCGGTGTTTTTTAGCCCCCTCCTCTTGTCCAATACAACCACGGTCAGAAAATAAAAGACACGTAAGAAAATTGATGCGTATAGGAAAGTAGGAGGAAAGGCTAAATGACAGTTACACACTAGAAACAAAGTACAACGTAGTATTCGACTGAAACATGTGTGTAAGGTACATAAAGGTGACTTAAAAGAACATATCTTCTCAATATAATATTCGAGTATCCTGCGCTAAATAGCTTTTGTATTATTTACGTATAGGTCAAGAGTGAATGTAGCAAATCCGTTTCTCACGAGGGAAAAAATAGGAACATGAATGCCTTTGCAACATTTACATGGGTCTAAAGTAATGTTGCAAACCTGAGCCATACAGGAAGACAATCGAGAGGAATGTACCTTTAATTTATTACATCGAGAGTCTGGTTTTCGCTTTTGTCATTTTTTCTAATTTTCTCTTATATAATTTAATGTGATTTGTGTGGGTAAATAACTGCAATAGTTAATATTTTTTAAACAGTTCCTCCCCCCCCCCTCATTTTTTAAGCAAAGCGAAGTGTTTTAGTATTCTGTACAGCCGTACCGGCTGAGAAGACTATTGCAACGACTTTGTCCGTCCGTCGCTTTTTTCAACTTCGCAACGGTACCAGAAATTGACGACCACTGTTTACAACGTTCGATTCAGTGTCAAAAGTTAGTTAAATAACATGGCAAATTAAAACATCGTTGCCTCCTTATAGGTAATGGACTTCTTCGACGTAACTAAATTAAATAATAACATTTCATCGTCGAATTGAAATCATAAAGATTTGTGTTAACGCAGCCGTAAAAACAAAAACATTTTAGCTTCGCTTAAAAGAGTCTTGTCGCATTGTTGCATGAATGAATAGGCTTACGATCGAACCAAATTCTCTATTAGGCCTATACGAAACTAAAACAGCCGTTAAAAAAATTAGGCCTAAAAAATAAAAATTAGGTCTAAAATCACGTTACCGTGGCAAGGTCAATTATAGTTGCTACGAGTCGCTGCTGTAGCGTTTTTCCTGTCCCTTCCCTACTACCACTGATCTATAACACTATAACACTATACACTATAACACTATAACTGTGTGCGCGGAGGCATACCGTGTTGCAAAAATGAATAGGCTTACTCCAAATCCAAATCTCCATTAGTTGCTACTTACGAAATTAAAGTTGTAAATTAGGCCTAAACGATGACAATTATGCCTAAAACGTAAAATAAGCTTAAAAGCTAACACATTTTGTAACGGGCAATACTGATGGTTATTGTTTTTAGATTACATAATAGAGATAGTTGTTGCAATGCGTGATAGAGAAGTGTGCCTCACTATTGGTAGTGGCAGAAATGTACAGAAGACCGAATGCGACTAGGTAGTCGCTGTAGCCGCTTGTCTTTTTTATATTTAACATCAGTCACAAAAATGGAACAACCACGACCTAGTGGCTATTAAAAAATTAACGTTCGTTGGATCACTGCAACCGTAATGCCGCTCGTAAAAACCGACCAGCAGACGTAATTTGGTAATGCTTTTAAAGCAAAATTAAAGGGCTAACGTGCAACTCTTTTGAGAAAAAACAAATCGTAACTCGAAAAAAAATTAGTTGATACAGATTTGAATGTTTTTGTTGTATGAAGTGATTGTGGGAATTCCAGGACTGGAAACCACCATATGTTTTGTAAAGTCACCGTAAGGCAAAAATGAGGAAGGAAATTAAGAGGATTCCGCTCCCCTTCCCACCCAGGGCCGGATTAAGGAGGGTGCTTTGGGTGCTTAACACCAGGCCACAAGCCGAAAAGGGTTCAAGGGTGCCTCACGATCACGAGAAAAATAAAATAAGGTTCTATTTAAAAAAAATTTTTTTTACTTTTACTGGTTTTTTCAACAAAAAAATTATTGTTCAAAAGAAGAAAACTCCTTATGTTTGCGGGTCTGGGAGGAGGGGGGGGGGGGGGGGAGGAATAGGGCCACAATAAATATTAAGCACCAGGCCTCTACAAGGTTTAATCCGGCCCTGACTGTCCCCACTCCACGCGATAAATATCCTTTAATGATTTCAAAGTACCTTTCATAGATGATTGCTTAGCTCGCGTAGAAATATTGTTCGGATCAACTGTCACTAGAGCAAATGGCTGACTAGCTCGATAACTGGTGGTCTCAAGTATTTTGGTTCGAATCCAGCGCACGTCATCTGAAAGAAACATTTAAGTCCCTAAGAAAGATTTACCGACACTTAGCATT
>JAHWFP010020174.1:0-23436 GCA_023313725.1 Lithobius niger
GGCACTACTTGTCGACACGAGCACGAGACACTACAGGGCCCTTCTCACCCAGAAGCATTTTTTTTTAGGGAGCACAAACCCAAAGTGTTATTGTTTTGTTCTTTCGGTCAGTTTCTGGTATCATTATCCCCCCACCCACACATCAAATTCTTATCGATGTATACGACAATTTTTGAATATGCTACATCGTCACAGGAAGAGAAAAAAAGAAACGGGGCATGTTAAAATCGTAGCGCATTGCTAGCTTCTTGTCGAAATAAGGTTCATCTTAAATTGTTACTCCACTGTTTAAGTAAATAAGCTACAAATTGTAACAAATAATTATCTAGACACACTAGCGCCAAGTTAGGCAACAAACATCACAACAAACATCACATCAATTCAATTGTCTAGGTTGTAAACCATTGTAGCGCGACGCCATTGCGTCAGTGTCTTATATCTTGAAGCATAGTTGGGCACATTTCAGGTACTCGGGGAAAAATAATAATGGGGTACAAAAGCTTAAATTGTGTTGAAATCGAGAGCAATGACCCACCTGACAAAAATTAACTCGTGTTTGAATGCCAGCTATGCTGCTTTCAATGCAAAATCTGCCCCTCAATAACGTTGAAAATGTGTTACTACCTAGCTAGCTAGCTAGTCCGCTCATTCCCATGTTAAATCCCATAGGGTGATTATTCATCGATTCCGAGATAGCGGGAAGGCTTCCAGCTATGAAATTGGACGAATGGGTGCACTACAATACGAACTGCGTACCTTTTATGGTTTAGAGCCTGGGGGCGTAACAGGGATGGCGTAGGAGGGCGCGTAAGTACGAAAATATTGTTATAACCATTGTTAGTATTGTCGGCATCATCTCTCATTGGACGGCCAAAGTTCCGACAATGAGAACGTGTATACTGACGTACGTGCCTAGGCACACAGTGTATCACGATAAATCTAAACAACGTTGCAAAGAAACTGTATTAACGTTCAATTCACGAAAAATAAACCAAGTGTAAAAACAAAGCCAAAAACTGGTAAGGAGGCCACCAAGTTCAGAGTGGTTGGCCCTTCTAAGGAGTAATATCAACACACCAAAACTAACTAAATACAACAAATTACAACAAAATTAAAACCAAACCAAAAGCCAATAAAGAGGTGACTAAGTTGAGAATGGTTCGGCCTATAGGCAAAAGGTAGTAGCAAATTGTTGAAAACCAATTTCTTGTTGACGTGTTGCTTTATTACTCATCTGCACGGTAGTGGAGATGAGTCAATACACAATTAAAAAAAAAGAAGTGGTATCATATCAAAAACCCAAAACTGGAAAAAGGGGCCGCCAAGTTCCGAATGGTTCGGTCCTTCAAAGGAGTGATATCAACACACCAAAACATTCGTCAACCTAATCGCACCGAATAATACTTTGGACGTTAAATGAAAACTTGAACATTGCAACGGAAAGTAGCAGAAGAAGAATAAGGAGAAGGAGAAGTTGTTTAAAGAGCTATTCGGCGTTGAGTTTCCATGGTACTGAATCGTAAATACCCTTTATAGTTCAGTGTCATAATGTTTTCGTGCTACAAGAAGAAATAATTAGGCTAACAAATTATTTCTTGCTTAAGCAAAACAAGCTCTTCACGGTGCTGTTCTTAATTTTAATAGAGACTGTAACGTCCTTTTTAACATCTGGAGCAAGCGAGGTGTTCGTAAATTCATAAGCAGGCGTGATATCCAAGAGCAGGCGTGATATCCGATATCACTCCTCCTTCTGTATCTCAGTCCTAAACCATTGTTGCAATATCGTCGTGTTCCATTGTTAAAGGAGGACTGAGATCGTGAAATTGGGTGATAAGCGCCGGTGCACACGTGCGGTTGCCGCATTTGCGGTCGCCGCTGCGGTACCGCATTTGCGGTTTGGTTTACGAGCCATCTGTTGGATACTGCACACGTACCTGCGTCGACGTTGCGTTACCGCCCGCCGCTCGTGCGATCGGTTTGCACCGCAATTTCCCCCGTCAACGCAGCGGTACCGCAGCGTTAAAAAAAACGCAATTGCGTCTCTGAGTACCTTGGATGACTTGAGCGGTCCGTCGTTTACCGCAAAAGCGTTACCGAAAATGGCGTCCAATTTCGAAGAAATAGACATGGAATTGTTTATTGGGGAAGTAAAGAACTATCCTGAAATATGAAATGTTGCTGCAGAAATGATTGAAGACTCATTGGGAAGTAATTAAAGAACTTGTCCGAATTTTTTAGTTAATCTACATTTTCCCCTGGTACGTCTTAAATTAGTACATCAATGTACCAAAATTCGTCGCATTGGTTTTAAAATATATTTTTTGTTCACGAGGTAGGCGAAAAAAGCAACATCGTCTCATTGGTTTCAAACTATAATTTTTTGTACACGAGGTTAGGGAACCGAACGCGCACATACGTCACCGAAGCGGTACCGCAGCGTCAACGCGTGTTAATAAAACGCACGTGTGCATTGACTGGATGCGTCACCGCAGCGGCGCCGCAGCGTCCAAAAAACGCACGTGTGCACCGGGGCTAGTAATAGTTATCACCCTAGTTTGCAACGATGACCCGGCAATAAGTTGTTTTAGAACGATCGAGGCTACAACAATAACTGTCTTGTACCCCTACGTAGTACGTCGGTGTTACTGAATTTATGCTATTGAAACACAGGTTGCATAGTCTAATGGATTTGAGGATATCTCACTTATTTAGTGACGAAGATGACGAATTATTGTCGCAACTACCCCTTGCATTGGGTGAAAGGGGAGGGGACGATCTCCGGAAGTTAGTCGATTTTAAGAAATCTGCGTGAATTTGAAATGTTTTCTAGCAAATCAGATACAATTTTCACACGTATTCGTTAAAAGATTTTCCCCCCAATTTTTTTTTTTAACTAGTGCCTCCTGAAAGGCAGGGGATACTCCGGAAGCTAGCATTTTTTTAAGAAAGCGGCGTGAATTTGAAACGCATTATTGTAACTCAGCGAGTTGCGAGATGAAATTTTCACATAAACTCATTTTAAAGGAAAAGTAAAAAAAAAGTTTCCGGAGAAAAGCGGCTGAGGTGGGAGGGAGGGGGCAGGGGGGCCCAGGAAGCTAATATTTTTTTAAAGAAACTGGCCTGAATTTGAAACGTGTTCCTTTAACTTAGTGATGCAATACGTATCCATATAATTTTTTTTTTAAATGGTTAACAAGGGTTTCCTGCAGTGGGTGGGGGGGGGGGGGGGGGGGGAGGAGGCGGGGGCCCCCCGGGGGCGAGCGTGTTTTTAAAGAAATGACCGTGTTTCTGAACCGTTTTCCTGCAACTTATAAATGCAAATCATTTTAAATTTTCATTAAATGAATTGGCTCAGCTTACTTAACATGCGTGGTACTTTAACAATGTTTTAACAATGATCGTATGGTCCATTGTTTAAAAGTAAGACGATAAGTTGAAAATGCATTGATTTCATTTGGCACTTATCACCATACTTTTAAACAATGGTTCATTGTTTAAAAGTAAGACGATAAGTTGAAAATGCATTGATTTCGGTTGGCACTTATCACCACACTTTTAAACAATGGTCCATACGAATGCTGGCCTGATAAGTCGACTAGATTGATTGATTGATTGATTTATTACGCAGAAAATTGGTCCAGGACCACGCATTCTGCGACTAACTACATATAAGTACAGAGAAAACCACAATCAGAACACACAGACCCCGGGCTTGGTGCAAGGAGAGGGAAATGGAGGAAGGTGAAAAGGTAACAGCGCGAAACCCATACTACAAACGAACCCCAGTATCCTTAACGAAACGAGCTACAGCCAACAGCCTACCTGTAGACACGCGACCATCATTCAGGGACAGAAGACCATCCACAGATTGACCGGCATGGAAGTATCGAGCTAGACCCATCCGCTGAACACGGAAAACCGTACAGTGGAGCAGAAAATGTTCTGGTGTGAGATCCACCCGACACACCGGACACAAAGGAGTGTCCGACCAGCCCATCCGATGACGATGAGCCTCGAGAAGGGAGTGCCCAGTGCGCAAACGCGAGAGAGCCCTAGCAGTCGGCACCGGGAATCTATCAAGGACCGTTGAACGACTGCAAACAGGATGAATGCGGAAGAGAACGCGTCCCGCCGTTGACGCGCGCCACTCAGTGGTCCAGAGGTCCATGCACCACCCAGTGAGCACTGGGCGCCTCGACCGGACAGACAAGTGAACACAGAGAGAGCCTACATCACTATCAAATGCTTCCGCCTTTGCCAGGCCATCCGCGAGAACATTCCCATGCAAGCCTGCATGGCCGCGAACCCAACGCAAAAACACCTGGCCACGACGCTCCGCTGCCCACAACTTCCTACATATGGAGTATACAACCGGGTCTCGTAGGTCAAGAGCAGCCACAGCTCGCCGGACAGTCTCAATTGCTGGCTCTGAGTCAGTGTAGATAACAAAAGCAGGGAGAGCAAGATCCAAAGCGACATCCAGTGCCACAGAAATCGCGCAAAGTTCGCAAAAAGTGCTGGAGGGCACTGCATCCAGCCTGAAACTTCGAAACACCTTCAAGGACGGGACAACTACTCCTACACCACCATCCCAGGTGTCACGACGAAAAGATGCGTCGCAGAATACCTCGCAGAACTCAGCACCACCTAACCGCTGCACACCGAACACAGACACCAGAGCCGGACACCATACCCAAGGACAAAAAGGACGAGCAATAGCCACATCCATAGGGTGACAAGAAGATAAACGACGGAGGAGAGACGCCCCGTAACCAAGAGACCCCAACGTGGCACGAGCCACAGGCCCAAGGGTGCAATAATCGCCAACTATACGACCAACTGGGTCGTACTTGCCACGACTAACATTGCGCACGCACAAAACCAAAAGCAGCTCAGCAGCCCGAATGTGAAGTGGAGGCTCACAGCTTTCAACCCAGAGGGCTGGAACAGGAGTAGAGACCAGACAGCCCGTTACCAGGCGGAGACAAACATTCACCACCACTTGTAGGGAGCGCACATGCCGCTGGTATGATGACAGGAAGGGCAGGTGGTAATCCAAAGACGAACGAATAAACGTCCTGTAGATCGCCAGAAGCGAACCCCGTGTTACCCCAGGAATCCCAGCAAGCCGCTTTAGGACTGACGTCCTTGCGCAAACTTTGAGACGCAGCCCACTGGTATGAGATGACCAGTCAAGTCGGTCATCCAACACTACCCCTAAATACTTAACCACTGACGACTGAACCACTACTGTGCCATCTACCACTATCGATGCAGGAACTCTACTCCTCTTCGCACTACGGGAAAACACCATGAGCTCAGTCTTGGCCGGTGCAAGGAGGAGACCCCGCTCAGACAGTCGGGAAGAGATGCGACCTACAGCCATCTGTGCACACTGACAGCACGCTGCAACTTCATCGCCGGCAAACCACAGAGCAACGTCGTCTGCATAGCAGACGACATTCGACGTCTGACTCAGTTCCAGGAGTATGTCATTCACTGCTACAGCAAACAAAGTCGGGCTCAGCAACTGCCCTGGGGAAGCCCTCGCCCAGACCTGGCCTCCTTTGACCAGAATGCATTGATCTTGGTCACAAACTTGCGCTCACCAAGCAAGGCGGAAATAACACGAACCAGCTTTGGACCAACACCCAGCCTAGACAGGTTATAACAGACCCACTCAACACTGACGGTGTCATAAGCGGCCTTGATATCAAGAAATACAGCTACAACCACCTGACCGTGTGCCCAGGCCTCGTGGATCCCAGACAGCAGATAGGCAATGGCATCCTGAGCAGTCCTGTTTGCACGATACCCAAATTGAACGGGAACTAGACAGTCATAAAACTCAAGATGCCAGTCCAGACGCCTGATGACCATTCACTCAAAAACCTTCCTCAAATTTGACAAAAGCGAGATGGGCCTGTAACTAAGTAGACAAGAACGGGGAACACCAGCCTTACAGAGCGGGACAATCACCGTAAAAAGCCAAGACTCGGGAAGCCCGGCCCCATCTAGAATAGTCTGGAACAGAGACACACAGGTTTCTACAGACTCAGCCGTCAATGACCGCAGCATGCCATACAACACCCCATCTATACCTGGGGCACTGCTATCCTTGTACTTTGCCAGAGCAGCAGCAAACTCCGACACATCCCACAGGAGATCAGTCACAGACCCACACAGTGACACCTGAGAGAAGGGGGGTGGAGGGAGACCCACAGGAAGGGCATAAACGCTCGCAAAGCGAGCGTTGAACGCATCTGCCATCTCCTGACCACGAAGGACAGAACGACAGGAACCATTTTCAGCGAAGACCCACGTCACAGATTCCCGAAGGCTCTGCGGATTCAATATGCGCCAAGCAGAGCTCAAAGAAGGAGCGCCACCAACCTGACTACAGGTACGAGCGGGATACGACCGCTTTTCTGCACGAATCAAAAAAGCGGACTCCTGAACTATGCCCCTGTAAGTGAACCACGAGACGTCACTAGGATGCCTTTTCCAGCACTGGAATGCCTTCCTCCTGTCACGTACTGCCCGCACACAGACAGAAGTCCACCAAACAGGATGTACCCTGGATGGAACAGCTGCATGAGTACATCTTGGCCTTACCAGGGAGGCGACCCAATCGGAGAAAATTCCATCGGAGACCTGCGGCCTCTTACAAAGCACGTGACGCTGCTCATGACGACGCCGAGCCGGGGACAGGACTATTGGGAAGTGGTCACTGCCTCTCTGATCATCAGAAACAGAGAAGCAGAACCGATTTGCAAAACCAGGAGAGCACAAAAAGAGATCCAGAACAGATTCCTGAACTGTGCCCTGAAACCATCGTGAAAAGGTAGGATAACCATTCTGGATGATTTCTAAGCCAACGGAGCCAATAGCACTGGCTAACCTGCGACCCCTCGCATCAGCACGGACAGAGCCCCAATCAAAATGATGGGCATTAAAGTCGCCACCAATTATAAACGGTTGGCGGAACTGACGAAACCACTCCTCCCACACATCACAAGCAATAGCACTAACAGCATGCACAAAAACAAGAGAAACCCATTGCTGCAGATCCCACACCTTGACAGCGCATGCTTTCAGCCCCTCTACATGCACTGAAATAGGATGGACAATATACGGGATGGTCCATTTAACAAAAATGCCAACCCCATTACCCGGAGAAATGAAGTCGGCCTGAAATGAAGCCGCATCAAAGTCGCTAGAGAGGTTGGTCTCCTGAACCCCTATGATGTCGGCAAACTGCAACAACTTCTCGACTTCCTGAAGTTTGCCTTGTAACCCCCTCGCATTCCACGAAACAACAGAAAAAGATTTGAATGTGGAGGCAAAAATATTGAAAACCAAAAGCGGTAACATTCTCAACACAAACAAATCTCCCACCTAACCTAACCAACATCACCCTCATCCACACCAAGCCCAAGACCAACATGATCCTGACCAACCATCTCACTGGACGGGATCTCAACACTACAACTAATTGAATCAAAACTACAAAATCCAGGTTCTGCAGAGTCCTGACTAACCATCACATCTGACACAATCGCATCACTACAACAAATCGAATTTAAGTCACTAAGTCCAAGATCTGCAGAATCTTGGCTAACCAACACACAGGACGGCACCCCATCACTGCAACCAATTGAATCAAGCTCAACATGGCAGTCAGAACCCTCTTCTGTCAACACAACAGTTCCCAAACCAACCTCTACACTCACCATTTCACAACCATCATCCGGAGACTCATGGCTGAGATCTCCCAGAGCACCATTAACTTCGCTCACAGTTTGGGACACCATCTGACTCACCCCAAACACACCGTCACGACTTCTGTTCTTCTTCCGACTCCGGTTCTTCTTTGCAGGCGGAGGCAACAATTTCCCATCATAATTGTGCTCAGCCAAAACTTTAGAACTCGCTGCAGCAGTTCCCATAACGACATGATCCGGAGGGGGACCTGTTTGCATGGGAAGCGGCCCCTGAAGCATTGGTGCAGTAATGTCTACTTGCATAGATTCCATCACAGCACTACTGTTCGCCAGATGGGACACACTCGTAGGAGAAACTGGCCTCGCAGCCCCAACGCCATGAACACTGCCAACAACACCACCACTGCCTGAAACATTAGGACAAGCATTTGGGCGATCACTACCACTCACTCCAATGGGCAACCGAGGGGGGTCAACTACTGGCACCACCTCATGTGCTACTTCTTCACGGGCTGCCCTGAGATGACTGCAGAGATCACTTGGATCCCTATATCCACCACAAGAATCGCAGGAAATGGCGACGCAGGCGCGCCGGAAGTGCCCACGCTTCCTGCAACGCAGACAGAGGGGTGCTCGCTCAGCAACCACCATCAAGGCCGGAACACCACGCACCAGAAAAACGTCCGGAATGTCAACAACCGTCTTAAATGGCCTCAAACGAAATCGAACTTGCCGCACCAAAGTGTTACATACCGGTTGGCCTCTTATGAACAACTTCTCGAACTGGTGAGACTCTAAGGAGCCAAATGCACCAATGGCTTGCGCAACATCTTCCACAGGCACTCCTCCTGGCAACCAATGAATTCGTGCATCAATCATCTGGTCGTGGAGGTCAACCACTTCAACTCGGTGACCGTTGATCGAAAGCCCTGCAGCAGCCAGCCGCCTCTTAGCTACTGCCGAAGCGAAAATGACTTCAAACACCGTGCCGGAGCGCAGCGTCCCCACCGTTTCCACTTCACCTTTCCCAACAATCCCCTCAACATGAAGAAAAATCTGAGTGAGAGGATATGGCCTCCCTTGATCAGCACACAACAGCACCAACGACCTCGTCATGTCCACAGATTTCAAGCTACCCTTGTACAATCTCTGGAGGGCAGTCAACCTTTGGGATTGGTTTCGCTCACTAGGAACATGACCTCTTTCTTCATCTTGTTCTTGCTCAGATTCTTCAGAATCAATTGGATCCTTACGAATATTGCTCTGACCAGCAACTGTGGAAAACAATTTCTTCACCACTGTAACAACCTCCTTCTTCCCACTGCTATGTTCATCATGGACACTGCTCATGACCCCTTGTTGCCCCCATGACTCAATGCCTGTCCGCCATCTTTTTTGCCTAGCCCAGCCACCACACCAACTGCAGTGCTGACACCAAATCGTCTAACATCGGCATCAGAAATACCACGAAGAGACGCCTCCTTCATCACTAAAGCAAAAGTTTCATCACCTACGACGCCAGTGTTTAATTCACTGGAGGTAATCACCTTCTTTGTAATGAGAGCACACAGAAGATTATCAACGTCCTCCGCCATTGCTACCGGAAGCCATTCGTCCATAATATTCGACTAGAGCAATAGTTTGTAACAATAAAAACAAAAAAAGTAGGGGTACAAAATTATTCACTTGTGCTGTAATTGATAATACAGAACATAACACAATCTTCAGTACATCGGTGAACTCATTCCATGAAACAGGCATGTCTCATCTGTCACCCACCAGTAGGTATGTCTTTGACAACCAGTCTCAACCTAGGACAATCAAAGAATAAAGCAGAATAGGTTTGCCCAAGTCCTCCACAAGTCTTCCTCATACGACTAAATGTTCATGTGATGCACCGTGACCAATGGTAAATTACACCAATGAAGAAAAAACCATTGATACAACCGTGGAAATGATGAACTTGTCAGAATCTACCAGAAACAAGGCTTACCACGAAGGTAAAGTGTTGTCCTGGGTAGCCTTCCATTCCCATCAAAACATCCACGAAGGTTTGAAAGGTAAATGCACATCAATTTTGCTCCCACTATATGATGTGAATTCCTCATCCGCATGGTTTGCCGTGCCATATAATGAGTATTACAGACACAAAGGCCGATCAACCATCGCAAAGCTGCACAAATAAATGACTGTAATTTCAATGATTGGTTGTTAAAGTAGTGGTGGCTAGAATGAAAACTTAGTTCAGGCCTTTGTTGCAACACCAGGACGGGCAGACAGCATTCTGAAGTCATCGCATGTAAAACAAAGTAGGTACGTACACAAGGTTAGCATCGCAGGCCATCATATTCTGCAGAACGAGGTTATCAGAATCAGGGTGATGACATGGTCGCCATTTTGAGGATGTCGTAATGTGCTTTCCTTCAAATTACGCAGAAACTAATAGATTTACGGCGTGCATTGTTCCGGTATTTCTTTTAGCAAATTAAATTACCTTTCAAACGATAGTCCGCACGAAAAGATTAATCGTTTAGTTCCGGAGATAATTGGGAATTAGTGTATCGCACTGCAATCATATTATGTTTTTCTTCAGATTAAACAAAAACTAACAAATTTATGGCATATATTGTTAAGGAATTTCTTTTAGAAAATTAAATTATCTTTCCAACAATAGGTTGCACGATAGGATTGATCAATTAATTCCGGAGATAATAGAGATTTAGTACATCGCGTGGTGGCCATTTTGATGACGTCATCACGGCTATACGACGTCACTTCCGGAAGGGCTCCCGGCGGATTTGGAAACTACAATATGTGAGCAGCTTCCATGTGCAATATGCAGCTTGTTGCTGGAACTAAAATGTTTTTGCACTAACAGCCTGTACTATAGCTCGCGCTCCATTCACTTGATCGCCTCGGAATGTAAGGGCCATTCAGAGGAGTCTTACAACTAAAAAACTTGAATCTCAATAACCATTTAACTAACTTTTAGCAGCGTAATACGGCTTTTCTGATACCTGGTAACTTAGACTATACTAACTAATGCAGGATGTATAGAAGAAAAAAAAGTGCCATACACAAATGCAGGCGTAATAAAATGCGGCACCATCAGTGCCATATTGGTCGGCTAAGTTTGAGCTTTTTGCCGTTTGATGTGGAAGTTCTTTGCTGGCCTTTTTCACATATTAGTATTTTTCTAGGTAGGCCTAAGCTATACGTTTCATATTAATTTTAAGATGCTTTCGTTTGCTCCCATATTTAGTTTCTGTTTCTTAATTTGCAGCCTTTTCTTTTCTCGCCGCCATCTAATGTTAAAATGCCACATTAGCCAGTGTGGTTAAGCTAGCAAAGAGCGTGTCACCGCCAATAATGCTTGTATTGTTTATAATTATTGTAGAGTATCTTTCCTGGAGTTAAAATATTGATAATAAAACATTTAACTAAACGCCAAACAATCATCAGTAACGAGAGTACTTTACAAAAATCAAAAGATTCAATACATCCGCGGCTCTCTATGCCGCCTCCTACGACAATGTTGAAGCGTACACCTCTGACACATACTACATCTGCGAATGAATTTTTTTTAAGTTAGAATTGTTACAATTGTAGGTCAAACGAAGTTAGCTTGGATGTAAAAATCGATTTAAATAATTCTAAAGCCTTCAGAACTTTCAGGTCAAATCTTTAGTTATAACAGCAGAGAAATTAGGCGTATTGCGTTGGAGGTTCAGTCTATTCATTCTTGCAACACGGGATTGAGAGTTTATTCGTGAATAGCGTCGCTCGCAGCTAGGACAATGTATGGTAAACTGCATTAATACCGGACAAGCAGATTCACGATTTAAGGAGCAGTCATCAGTGATACTTCCGCTTTGAGATTATGGGATGGCAACCGCTATTAAAGTTGAACACGGTGGGCAAATTCAGCCGCAAAACTGACGAAAGTTGGAGAAACTCAAGTCCGATGATTAGGGTAAACACACACAGTCAGTCAAACTGTGATACTGGTAGCAAAATTTATCCTGGCACAGGCAAAAGCTTGAACTAATTTTCCAATAGCTTTTCGATTTTATAAATTGATGTTTGCACCGATTTTAAGCAGCACAGCGTTTTCATGTTTGTGACAACCTTCCTTTAATATTTCGTTGGGTTCGCCGTAGAAGTAGATAGATTATATTGTTACACCGTAGGAATGATTATGTCAGGAATGATGAATGGGGTGTGTATCTCGCGAATCTCATTCAGGCGAGAGTGCCCACCATGTTTCTTTTGTTTTTTTTGTTTTTTTAATCGTTGTTGTAATCTGAAATTGCTCTCATGTTCTTTATAGAGCGTTACAATAATTTTGTAAATACAATAAATAAATAAATTGTAAGATTGGCCTCTCGTGAAACTTATTCAGACCAGAATATGAAGTTAGCTCCACCGTGTTGATGTTACTGGTGTCAGCGAAGCTCCAGAAGGACTGCAGATTGTGAGGGATTGGAATGCATTGTTTCTAGTACAGTTGCAACCCAATGTTTCTAGTACAGTTGCAATCCACAGGTCCATGGGTGCACACGGACCTGTGGATAGGCTTAAAATGCGCAGGTTTCCATAGCAACGCAGGAATCTTGAAATTATTATGCGAAGCCATCGTATTGTTCCGTGTTGCTGTGTAAACACGTCGTCTGCTGTCTGCTTTCGTTCCGTATAACCAGTTTCTTGATGCTGCGGCGATTTTAAGTTTCACATTTTTGTGATTCCCGTTGACAGTGGAAACACCCGGTTTGACCGACATGTTGGGTGAATTCTTCCAAGCGTTGTTTTTCACGTGAAACGAATGTAAGTCGTTAACGAGAACTTTTGTGTTTTCCATTTGCATGGCTTTCTCTAATGGTTAAAATGAGATAATTAAATGCTGTTGTTTCGTTGGCGTCGAAAATGATTTCAAGCGATAAGGAACCAACGATGATTTATTTTGACGGTTTTTAAAAGTTCACTTGATTACCAGCAGAACAGTGGATATGCTTCGTTGGAATTCCTTAACTATTCAGGAATCCAAATTTACAATGGCGAGTGTTAGATTGATAAATTAGAAAAATGATAATTTCGTGTATTATTATGGCAAATTCGAGATCAGCTATACTTTTCGGGCTATCTGGCAATGTCGCAAATTTCATAGCAATCTGCCCTTTAGTTTGGAATCCACCCAGACTACAAAAGTGCAACCAACCAACCAACTGACATTTTGCAATTCAGTGTCCGTTATCAGCTACGCTACGTTCGCTTCGCTCACTCCACCAGTTATGACTAATCCTGTTTTGTTTTGCATTTTTTTTTTCCAGTTGGGGTAAGAGCTGGGGCATAACTGGCTACATCAAGATGTCCCGTAATAGAAACAATCAGTGTGGTATCACTACCGAGGCCAGCTACCCAATCGTCTAAAAATAACAATTTGCAAATATGATTTCTTTTTAAACGCTTTATTTGGGTTTTTTTTAAATTGAATTTAATGTTTATTTTTTTGTTTCGTGAATTGGCGTCTAACTATTTAACTATTTATCAATAAAATTTATAGTTTTCAAATATTGTTTTTGTGGTTTAGAATATGAATTCATCCCTTAAATTTGTAGCAAAGATATTGAAATTAAAATTCTATCATTGCCTAGACTCGAAGCAGCATCCTAGCTGTATATACATCTACTGAGCTATCATCATAAGAGCTCCTGCCCTTTCATCTAGATTCTTTGTAAGATGACAATGTTATTCATAGTACAACTAGGACAGAGCTTTACTACTGTCCAACTATGAGCAAATAAAATTACCACTTAACAGAAGTTGGGGTTTGTTTCGCAAAAGCTTATGCATACGGGGTAATGATGAAAGTATTTGCATTTTCAGCCATCATTTAAACAGCTTCACTCTCTTCCCTTTTTTTAAATTTGGGAGTTTATTTTCTGTTCTGAGGATACGAGCATTTACATTTTATGTTACAATTAAGATGTGCCACATCGAAAAATTCCAGCCGAGCTCGGTACGCAACTTTTACTCGAACTTGGCAAGTTGCTCGCATCCAGAATCGAAAAACTTGAATCCAGTGATAATGCCATGACATTCCAATACACCAAATCCATCGTCTTTTTGCGAGAGCTTTCCAGGAGAACAAATTAATATCCAATAGCTCAAACCGTTTTCAAGTTATATCAATAAACCATATTACCCTTGCTAAAACTGCAAAAAAAACCATTTGTACATAATATCTAGACACACGCTAGTTTATCGCGCCAAGTCAGACAACAAACATCACATCAATTCAATTGTCAAGGTTATAAACCATTGTAGCGCGACGCCATAGCGTCAGTGTCTAATACACTGAAGCATAGCTTGACACATTTCAGCCTGGTACTTGGAGAAAATAATAATGCGGCACAAAAGCTTAAATTGTGGTAAAATAGAGAGCAATCACCCACCAGACAAAAATTAACTTGTGTAGGAATGTCAGCTAGTGGCTTTCAATGCAAAATTTGACCCTCAATAACGTTGCAAATGTGTTATTAGTTTTTAATTCTAGTCCGCTCATCCCCATGTTAATTCCCATAGAGTGATTATTCATCGATACCGAGATAACGGGAAGGCTTCCAGCTATAAAATTGGACGAATGGCTGCAGTATGGGACGAACTGCATACCTTTTCTGGGTTACAGCCTTGGGGTGTAACAGGAATGGCGCGTAAGTACGAAAGTATTGTTATAACCATTGTTACTATTGTCGGCATAGTCCCTGATTGAACGGCCAAAGTTCGAACAATGACAACGTGTATACTAACGCGCGTATCTAGACACACGCTAGTGTGTCGGCACAAATCTAAACAAAGTTGCCAAAGAAATTGTGTCTACGTCCAATTCACGAAAACCAACAAAATATCAAAATAAAGCCAACAACTGGTAAAGAGGCCATCAAGTTGAGAATGGTTCGACAAAAACAGAACCTAATAAAGAGGCGACTAAGTTGAGAATGGTCGGCCTCTCAAAGAAGCGCTATGAAATTAAAATATTAGAAAAATTACCACTCAAGCAACTGTTGACGTGGTACTTTATTACAAATCTGCAGTCTAGCTGAGTTGCGTTTTCATTTAACCTTCGAACTGCCCATCAGTGCATTTAGTTTCGGAATAAACGCGTGCTTTGGATAACTCAGATGAATTGTCCGGGCTAGCAGAACGTGCGTTCCGATACCCACGGCCACTGCTAAGCATTTAATACCCCGTAGTAGTTACGGAGTCGATTAGCAGACAGTCCAACACAGAGGTCAAATGGATCGTTTTGGATCAGTTGTTAAACTCAGACAGCTCTGGTAACTTTCTGACATCTTTTATTCACCATCATGATGCATCGGGAAGTATCATGGAGCATTAAGGAAGCCCAGTCCTTTGATGTGTCATCCCCCTTCAGGTAACATAAAGTTCGATTGTAAGAGTTAACGTTTACCTCGTCCCTTCGCCTTGACCATTCCCAATGCGTACCGTCAAAAGGCACAAAAGTCGTTCATGCTTCGTATCTGCAGACGAGAATCTGCAGACGTTCAGATGAAACTCCGAGCATCCTCGGTCCAGTCCTGAGATGGCAAAAAGTACTACCATGAGTCTATGAAAAGTTCCGTAGGACATAGACTCATGGTACTACGCAGTCATTGTCCTAACTGAACGTCTTAAGCCTACAAAATGGCAGTTTCTTCAACATGCGACCATCTGAGTTCAAGGGAAAAAAGTAAAGAAGAAAAAAACTGGATGACGAAAAATAGGGGCTCGCCTTCGCTCCCCAGGGAAAGGATCTACAATAACTATGACAATCCTCAAGCTTTACGATACAATGCTGCTCTTCACCAGAGTGAATTGTTGACTTCTCGTTTGTTACACAAACTTGATTGTTATGCTATCAAAGGTCTAGACACACACTAGTCTTTACTAATTAACACAACCAACAACATTTGCCAACGCTGCTGGAGCCACCCCCAACCGCACAATCAAGATGAGGGAGGAAAAAATGGAGAGGAAGGGACACAGCGAATATCATCCCACAGGCCCCCCCCCCTCCCCCAGCATGGGTATAAGGGAGGGGCCAGATCCTGAGCACATGCAAAAGTTGGTGTTTGGGGAGTAAAGGTGGCAAGAAATGCAGAGGCTGAGCACATTTCCCCCACACCCCCCCTCCCCCACCAACAAATATGTGAGGGCTTTTGAGGGGTTTACAAGGATTCATACGTATTGTTAATAATTATTAGTAATAATAAACCAAATAGTTTGTTTTTTAGTATTTACGTTAATAAAACCAGAAAATCTTCAAGTTACTTCATAGTCAGAATCACTTAACAAATCAGTTAGCTCAATATTAGTCTATAAAGTTAATTCTTAGCTCAACAAGTCATCTAAAATCAGTTTTTTAAGGGGCTTTTTCCCCGACACAATGTTGAACTGGCATACAAATCGAAACAGTTTGTCTTTGCTCACTGGACGCGTGAGTAAATCAGCCATCAGGTCATTACCGGGTATAAAGGTGAGTTGTATGACACCATCCTTTACCAAGGCACGAAAGTAATGCACACGTCGTGCAAAGTGCTTACTCGCAGATAAGCTGTTAATTAGAACTATTGCGCCTTGGCTATCACTATACAACTTGGAAGATTCATCCAATTTCATTAAAGGTGACAAATCAAGGAACATATCCCGAACCCATTTAATGTCTGCGCTACACTCGGTTATCGCCATCAACTCAGCCTCAGCACTGCATAAGGCTACCATTTTTTGCTTAGAACACTTCCCAATAACTAAACTTCCAAGGATTTTTATAGCATGGCCTGAAAACCCACGAGCATCCTTAGGTATGTCCCACGTTGCACCAGAATAATCTTCAATGCCCCCTCCCGTTGATCCCCATGGAAAGGATAATTTATAATTGGACGTCCCTTTCAAATGGCGCACTATGCGTTTAGCACTGATCCAATGCATATGTGTTAGGCATGAATTAATAACCGAGTGACTGATATTGGGTCGACTCTGCTCCATGATAAATAACAACACCCCCATCAATGACTGGCACATAGTTTTGTCGAAAGGTGGGGAATCCAGACAGTCGTCTCTAAATTTTGGGATACAACTTAGGGAGACCCTACAACTTTACAATCTTCCATGTTATAAGACTTCAAGATCTTTTCTACATAGCCAGGCTGTGAAAGAAAAATGCCCTCCTTATTGACGTCAATAAACAGGCCTAAATACACAGTGTTTAATGTCTCCCCAATGGCGATGTGGTTTCCTATGTTTGCTATTGACTCATCAATGAGGTCATCAGGACCCATGTAGCACATATCGTCCACGTGGCAGCCCATTAATAGCACCTCTGATCCAGTGATCATAAAAAAAAAAACGCATGGACGACGTTGATTGAGTCAAACCACTCGTTCTTACTGCGTTTTTCATTGCTGAAAACCAGCATCGACATGCCCGTTTTCACCCATGCAATTATCGTTTTAGGAGACACCTTTTTGGCTACCACTTTGGTAGCACCCAGCCGGTACTTTAAAATAAATAACCCTATCGATTGAGCCATGCATGTAGGCCCAGCGAATAGCTGCCGTACGAAACCTATACTGTCTTGAGGCCGCAATTGCTAACAACATTCGCAAGGCAGCACTTCTCATCACGGGCGACAACGTTTCACCAAAATCCAAATTCGCACGGGCAGAACACCTACATGCCACAAGTCAAGCTTTATATTTCTGCAACGATCTGGCTTTATTATACTTTTTAGTATAGACCCATTTGAATTCATTACCTTAATGTCCCCTTCGGGATTTGACATCCCAAACCTGCATATTTTCAATCCCCTGTATTTCAGCATCCATGGCTTGTTTCCACATATTTGCATCGGGAGCCGACCGGGCTTCCTTGTAGTTGTTAGGTACCTATCTGTGTACGTCAACATGTAAACAACGCCCCAGATATCCTGTACGGGTTTACTAGTCCGGCTAGAACGCGTAGGCCTATTACCCTTTGTACATCGTTTCAGCAGATAGCCCCCCCCTAAATCCTCCCACCCATCCCCATCACAGCCCCCTTCCATCCAAGTGTCCCTTTTGTAAACCATTCATCAACCCGATTAATTTCAGCAAACACCGGGTAGGCCTCACACAAATTGTTGGTTAAGGGAACGAAAACAGGAGCAAGGGGATTAAACCAAAACGGTAATAGCCCATGTTCGAGAGCTACTTCACGAACAAAGGACTCCACCAAATTATCGAAATACTCATCCAACACGTTATTAGCAATTTGTAAAAAAAAAAACAAAACGTGGTGGGAATTTCTGACAACAACAAAGAATCACTAACGCTCGCCGGAATGGTTCCCTACACGACTGTACCAAATTCTTAACAAACTAGTTTGCAATGATCTAACATGATCGACATCAGCAACATTAGCACAATAATGTGTCAGCAAACATTCACCCGGCGAAACTGACGGGAATATATGCTTTGGCTCACCACCAGTATTAGGCGACAGTTGATCCTCAGCATTAATAAAATTATTGCCTCATCTATGATCGTGTACAGGATCCATATAAGTCAACTCGCCAATCATATCAGAATAGGCCAGCAAGCAACAGTGATTTCCCCGCGGCTCCGCCTTGTGAGTGGTTTCACGTTCCAAGTTTAAATTGCTATCTGGCTGACCACAATGATGTTCACGACCATATGAAACCAAATCAATAGCATCACTTACGCAGGAGTTATCATTTAAAGTGACAGGACACTCAACATTAGGATCATCTGGGGTTAGGTTAGGCTGACGCATTTTAGGGGAAGTAGTCCCCGGTTAACCAAAGATAACATTTGTAGCCCCCTGATTACGAGCTATTTCACGATTAATCGTATCCCCAGCCACATCAAACGTCGTGTCTATTTTCAACTTGATGTTAAACAAATGGTTGGGCCGACTGCCATACATGATAAGGTTATAGGGGCGGCGTCTCTTCCTAACGTAAACACCGTTTGACTGGAGGTTACTATTTAGTCCAGAACACAACATTCGCGACGCCAACAACAAACCTTTTTGCCGCCGCCGGCATCTCAACATTTTTTAGTATAACTGAACTTTTCAAAAGTTTACCCTCGTGATCATAACCCGTGACACGAATGTCACCAATTAACACTCCATAATCACTAACTCCGTTTGATGCCATAGCTACTTGCACCCTAAGGCATAATGCACGATCCACAGTTTTATAACATTGTGCTGAAATGCACAACGAGCTGCCCATGTCTTGCGTGTACTCTCTTATAGCTTCAAAGGAAGTTTCCCCAGCCAAAAGGTTTGTATCGTTTGCATTCAAATACAACCTGTAAGGTGAAATTTCAGTCCTTGCCAAAGTTTGGTGAAAATAGGATTTTACTTCTAAACCGTAAGCGCTATGCTGTTGACATAGAAACGCTACGTGTGCCGTCTTGTCGTCCCTGTGCTGAGTATTTCTGTCCACGTCCATATAAGATGCAGAGTTTTGGAGCGGGGCTCGGCGCGGCGTGGCAATGGCCACAGAGTCATTTCTTCGGCGTTGCTCGCTTCTCTCGGGTCTCGGAGGTGTCATGCTGCAACAGGCGTTCCCGTAATGCCCCCACCCATAACATTTTTTGCACCTTGGGCCGTGTGGAAGGATGGACAGGCCCACACGGTCAATATCGTTAAAAACGTGGGTGTCACTTTGACAGTGTAAACAACGGGATAAGCGTCTTCCCTGGCGAAAACGTGGCTCAAAATTGTCGTTGCGGCGTCGATTCCTTATATTGATCGTTCGAGAGGCTTCAGCTGAATTCATACAGGGCTCAGGGTCGGACTGGCATCAGGTATTTACGCCTGCATAGTGAGAGCGATGAAAACAATGAGCAGACGTATGAAATTTGTAGTCATCATGGCAACATAATTCGTGTTGATCTTGGGTCAATTGGCCCTGAGCCTTGCAGAGAGCTGTTACTTCGTGCTGCTGAACATAGGTACTATGGTCAAAGCAGTTGTATTTTAGATAGTCAATGAACTCCTCTTGGACAGTGCTGATCGTAACGGCCTTCCTGAGCAGATTAGTGATTCTCTAGCAATTTGTAGCGATGGGTGATGAACACCCCGGTGTACCCATATACACGATTGTTCTTCGGTTAGAGCATAGCCAGTTGTGCCAACGTCTTCCATTATGCCCCTGGCACGCTGGATATAGGTGTTTACATCCTCGCCAGCACTCATTTTGATGCTCATGTGTTCCTGCAGCTTATGCATCTGCTGGAAAGGGTCGATTCGTGCAAAGTCTTGGATCAAACGTTTTCAGATTAGACGGGCTCGATAGACGTTATGGAAGTGAATCGCAAGAGTTGTAGAAATAGTTCGGCGAGGCGCCAGCTTGCACTCAGCATTCTTTTTATTCCAGTCCGCAATGTCTTCTGGTGCCACTACTAATCTTGAGGAACTGGGGGGTCTTGCTCCAAGATGTTTGGGAGCCACCCACGCTCCTGCGCCAGGCAGGTAAACAAGGTTCGCCATAGCTTGAAGTCTTCAATGCCGTTCAGGGCAGTAATACCTTTGTAGGGATGATAATGTATGTGGTTCTGAGCAGGCAAGGGAGCCCAACCTTGTGCCATTTTCGTCGTTTGTGAATTAATCAGGAATTGGGAGATAAGTCAAAGTCAAGTTGGAGCATACAGGAAGATATCCTGGTCGTCAGGTACATAATCTGGTCATAACTATCGGCTTAGTGGAGACGGAAAACGTGAGTCGTTCCCTACGGTCCTGTAATGAGGTGGTATCGCTCATTCCATCCACATCTTGCATCTGAGACGTCGATGGAAGAATAGACGTAGCAAAAGGCTGCCATCAGAGTCGTTCTAAGTCATTTTTCCTAAAGGTGTAACCAAAATTAGTTACCAAAGTCATGCTGCTGCCCTAAATCGATGTTACCATAAATGGCTGCTTCTTCTTCTCCTGCTACCAAAAGTGTCGGAATATACATGTGCTCTGGATAACTCAGATGAATTGTCCGGGCTAGCAGAACGTGCGTTCCGATATCCACGGCCACTGCTAAGCATTTAATACCCCATAGTAGTTACGGAGTCGATTAGCAGACAGTCCAACACAAGAGGTCAAATGGATCGTTTTGGATCAGTTGTTAAACTCAGACAGCTCTGGTAACTTTCAGACATCTTTTATTCACCATCATGATGCATCGGGAAGTATCATGGAGCATTAAGGAAGCCCAGTCCTTTGATGTGTCATCCCCCTTCAGGTAACATAAAGTTCGATTGTAAGAGTTAACGTTTACCTCGTTCCGTCCCCACGTCCGCCTTGACAATTCACAACGCGTACCGTCAAAAGGCACAAAAGTCGTTCATGCTTCGTATCTGCAGACGAGAATCTGCAGACGTTCAGATGAAACTTCGAGCATCCTCGGTCCAGTCCTAAGATGGCAAAAAGTACTACGCAGTCATTGTCCTAACTGAACGTCTTAAGCCTACAAAATGGCAGCTTCTTCAACATGCGACCGTCTCAGTTCAAAGAAAAAAAGTTAAGAAAAAAAACTGGATGACGCAAAATAGGGGCTCGCCTTCGCTCCTCAGGGAAAGGATCTACAATAACTATTACAATCCTCAAGCTTTACGATACAATGCTGCTCTTCACCAGAGTGAATTGTTGACTTCTCGATTGTTACACAAACTTGATTGTCAAGCTATCAAAGGTCTAGACACACACTACTCTTTACTAATTAACACAACCAACAACAGTTGCGAACGCTGCTGATGCCACCCACAACCGCACAACCAAGATGAGGGAGGAAAAAATCGACAAGGAAGGGACACAGCGAATATTACTTCCACAATTAACTTGGCAAATGTTTTGGTGTGTTGATATCACTCCTTTATATGGCCGAACCATTCGGAACTTGGCATTCCCTTTTACCAGTTTTGGTTTTTGATATAATGTATTGTCACACACAAGTATTTAAGGATTAACGCTACTAAAGGTGCTCTAGAGAAATACGCTGTATCCACTTCTTGTACCATGCTGCTTCAGGCATGTTGCGCTTCGAAGATCCATGAATACTCAGTACATCGTTCGGGGGACATTTTGGACCTCGCCTGAGCGATATTTTGGCCGATTCGTTTGGACGGTTTGGGTGGACGGTTTGGCTCCGAGCGGCCGTTGCCACCTATGTTTTCTTCATTTTGGTGCGAGTTCGTATCCCGCCTCCCAACATTTTTTTTTTTTTCAATTTCCTTTTACGGAAGTGCTTTTTATTAATTCTTTCGGTCAGCTTGGTTGAGTATCTTGTTTGTACGGTCATTTTTCCTCGTATTTTATCTTTTTTTTTTCAGTAAGATGGAAAAATTGTTGTTCACCAGTACAAAGTTTCCCTCTAGTCTTGCTCACAAACAGGGCCAGACCCTGAGATACCATGGAGAAAGACGCCGAACTAGGTATTTTGATACCTTCCAGATCCCAATCACTGGGCACCTCCCTCCCAAGTAGCATTGATCAGTCGGCCAATGGTTGGCCCAACATCACACGCCAACACTTAAACGTTGGTTTAATGTTTGATTCCAACGGTTTGCCGATTATTATGTTGTCACATGGCCAATGGCAGGGCCAACGTATTGGCCCTAAATTTGCAACATTTGTGGGCCTATGTTGTGCCAATGTCACAGCGCGAATTGTTTAAACGTTGGTTCAATGTTGTCATCAACGGTTGGCCCATCATTATTTTGTCACATTGGCCAATGGCTGGGCCAACGTATTGGCCAAACGTTTCCGACCGTTTCCAACCGTTTCCAACATTTGTGTGCCTATGTTGTGCCAATGTCACAGCACGAACTTTTTAAACGTTGGTCCAATGTTGTCATCCAACGGTTGGCCCATCATTACTTTGTCACATCCCCAGCAAAAATGAATCATGGTTTAAGCTTGTTAATTTAGGTATTACCATAGTAGCACCTAAGTACCCAATCTTGGGTCATTGTCATCATGGTTCAACCTGCATATTTTTTTTGTAAACCATGGTAACCATGGTTTAACTAATCCAAAGTATTTCTAACCATGGTTCATCCTCAGTCTAGCCTTGGATGAAAGCATGGTTACACAAAAAAAAAGTTATGCAGCATAATATTACTATGGTGTTACCAATGTTCAAGAACTTTAAAATCATCACGGTACAGATAGACAGCATAATCCACCATGGTTTCTGTTTCTTAACCTTGATTAATCCATGGTAAGTAACCATAACCATGGATACATATACATAAAATCAATATTAATTCATGGTTATTGTCTACACACAAACTGTAGTTGCCCTCTGTTAATACAGTTATTTAATGTAAACATAAATAGGCTTTACCTATGGAGCAAAAACTCCCCAACCTCACTATCCATGATTTCTGCACCATGATTAAATCGTGGTTCATGCCATAATTATAAGAGAGTTTTACAGTCATAAAACCAAAATTAAATGAGACAAAAAAACATGAAACCATGATATACCTTGGTTGGTCTATCAACATATAATCGTCGTTACGCCATAATTAATAACATGGTTCACCAACATAAAAATACAGTTTAACCATGGGACAAAATAACCCAACCTTGGTATTCTTGGTTTCTGTACCTTGATTTCATAATGGCTAACTACTATTACTATACTGCTGTTTTA
>JAHWFP010020176.1:479-13340 GCA_023313725.1 Lithobius niger
CGACATTAACTCTAACCTGTGTAAATGTTGCCACTGCAATCTCATAGGATTTATGTCCTTTTAACACACTTTGCTGATAATGGCCAGGGGCATACTGAAGCAACTTTTCAAGGGTGGGGGGAGGGTGATGGGTCATTTCGCCGACAATTTAGCGAAAAAATGTTTTGAGTTTTTGGGCCCAATACTTCTTTTTTGATTAATTGCTTTGCTAAATGTGCACATTTTATTCCTATTGCAAAACAAACGAGAAGCTGAGTATAGCGTACACAGAACTGGACCAAAATTGAGCCAGTTTATTTTTACGAGCATTAGCTTACAAAAATTAAATTTCAAAAAAGTATTATGAAGCTTCTCATGTCTGGAACTATTTGGGGATAGGATATTAGTGTTATAATCCAACCAGTTTAAAATTCTGCCTAACCTTAACCTTATGTTTGGAACAATTTGTTAAGCGCTTGTTTCCTACTAAATAAACTACACGCAAACACCCAAAAGTTTAAATGAAATGGTTTAAATTTGTTACCTTTACTATTACTGTTGGTATTTTTCAAAATTTATCACCTGATGTCTTTAAACATTGGTACATGTGTTTAATTAAAACTGTACACTTTACTAGCTAGCCTAACTTTTCATTTAATTAAAAAAAATTTGCAGATAGAGCATGGACACAACGGAGTATTATTGTATATAACTCTATGCTGGAGCCTTAATGGGTTAGCTGCAAGGGGCACTGGGAAGAGAAACAGAAGGGCGTCATACTGAAGCCGATGCTGTGAAGAGTGATTTCTTAGACCTAAAACGCGCGATTTTTGTTGGAGAAAACAACGTTATTTTAAGCCTAAGAAATCCGCTCTTCCATTGTTTTCCCCTCCATTTTTATGTAGTACACCTTGTAGATATGCCCTCCAAATGCTAGCTCGTACCATACTTGGAGCCAATATGGCGGCAAATGTCACTGCTCTATTAATACTAGCCTAACTTGATTAACGAGACACTACCACCAATTGAAAGTCTGCAGAATCGGGCAACATCTAGAACTATCTAGTAGTATCTAGCATTTGCTTGCACCAAGCGAAGGAATGCACAACCTCATTTCTTTTAACAAAACAAACAAGCCACGAGCCGCCCTAATAATAGTACGTCCTCATGCATCTGGAAGCACGCTGTAAAGGTTAACAATATCACTGCTGATAGATGGTGCCACATTATTTTTGTATAATTTTCCATCATAATTTTTTCTTGCACCCAGCAGCAGTTGCTACTTTTTTCTGCCATTTACGAATATGAAAGACAGTGTAGGTGTATTAAAGGTGCATATTTACCTAATGACAGGTTGCATCATCTAGCGCCGTCTACCATTATTTAGTTCTATGTAGCACTTGATTTCAACAATAGAAGGAATGCGCAAAGAAATTTCATTTTACACAACAAACCAGCCACGTGCCTCCTCAAGTATTGAATTGTAAAGTTGCTGCGTCCACGTGCACCAGGGAGCAAATAACGGTCTAGGATAACGATATTACTGTCACTAGATGGCACCCATCTAGCGGTTCAAAACAGTCGATATATTGAAAAAAGTGCTCGTGATGTCGTTAGGCTTAACTTTACCGCTTACTTCCTGCTGCATGCGAACACACCAAATTTACACTCAATAATTAAGGAGGCATGTGGCTTGTTTGTTGCGTAAAAACAAATTTATTTTTGCGTTCCTTCGCCTGTGGAAAGTAAGGGCTAGACAGAACTAGATAGCGGCAAATGGCTATAGAGCAGCGTCAAGTGACGTCATATTGGCCACGAGATAGCATCTGGAGGGCGTAGCTACAAGGTGCACTACATTAAAATGTAAGAAAACAACGGTACTTCTAGTCAAGACAGTGCTTTGAGAGCGGGTTTCTTAGGCTTAAAAAACGTTGTTTTCTCCAACAACCAGTCTAATAGCATTGGCTTCAGAAAGACGACCTTTTCGCCCTCCAGTGCCCCTTGTAGTTAACTCAGTTACTGGCTCCACCATAGAGTTATACACAATAATACTACGTCATGTCACTGCTCTATAGGTGATGCAGGTTGTCATTTGATGGCAATCCCCCTTAAAACAATAATGCAACTTTTTATGTATTTCTTCTTGCAAGACATTAGACGACATTCAGTATTTACACCCCCTCATTGCACGGTCAGCACACCCCTGACAACAGCATCTAGCGGAAAGAAATGGTACCATAATTGGCAAATCTCAAATTCTTTCTTTTTATGGTATGCAATGAATGGATTTTAATTGTTCTTTTTTTTTTGTATTTAAGATAGTTGTAAAAAGGCCTTTTAATCGAAATAGTTTCATCGACATCCCCCGGTGTTTTAGATAACTCTTCTGGGGTTCTTTCTCCTCGACTAACACCACACCATAGCTTGACTTAATCAAATCCCTGAAAATTGGTTAAAATCCCTCAGGATTTGGACCCCTAGCGTTTTGCTTTCACTAGTTTATGTACCCCACACCGTAAGCCACCAATGTTGGTACATTTTCGGTTTTTTGTCCAACAATTAGAAACAAAAAAAATTCACGCACTTAAGTTACCAAAGTAATGATGACATACCAGGGGATCTGTTGAAGGGCTGTAACGAGCAATTGGTACTCCTTTTCTGTTAACTAAGAATTTAGTGAAATTCCATTTTATGAAGCTGCAAAGAAAAGTGGAGTCGATGTCATGGAACACAAGACACTAAAATTCAAATCAAATCAAATTCAAATAATTTTTTGTAGGTTTTTTCCACACCTTTTTTAATTGCCCACACAAGATTGCAATGCAAATATTGTAGTTAATTAGCACAAAATAAATATTATAAAACTATATTGAGCATGTTGGGCATTTTATTTTCTGTAAGTTTACTAGCACAAGCAGTTTCCACCAACCTGGAAAACTCAGGGAATTTAAACTGTTTCATAATCGGGAAAAACTTGGGGAATTCTGATTTTTCACAAAAAACCTGTAAAACTCAGGGAAAAACAACGCCACACTTTTAGGCCTACTCCTATGTGCACTAAACACATTTTGTTAAGACAATGTGTTAAAAATGTAACAGAAATGTTTGTATTTCTGTGTTGACACCTAAAAGTTCAGTACACTGGGCTACTCTTTTGCACTGAGTGAGCACTGAAACTTGGCAAAACGTGTGGAAAAATTTCCTTACTCAAATTACGATGAATAGTTTGGAAATTGACCTCAACTACTCTGGAAAACCTGGAAAACTTAGGAAAATTATTTCGGTATTTTGGTGGGAACCCTGATAAGTTTTTTATGGTGCCCGATTTTTTTTCCAGAAAGAAAAGTCCATTCCAGTCTTTTAGGGGAGGTGCTAACCTGGAGATGTGATCAGGGAAATCTTCTATGACTGCAGGGGACCAAGATAATAAACGGCACCCACAGAAATGTCACAAAATTGTCAGAAATTTGTTTTGCATCATAAATATCTTTATTATAATATCGGAGGCCGGCTAAAAGGAAAACCACTTCTCCCCTCCTCGCGCCCACATTGAAAATGCACTCTCCCACTCTACCAGCAGCCAAAAAGGAGCCAGGCATGAGTGGTCGATCAATCTGACAAGTCGTCGGGTAAATGTCCCGGGAAATGTGACCGGCCCCTTGCATAGCACGGGCTTCCTCTAGTCTTAAAATATTACTAGTAGAAATTTATAGAAAAGGCTGTATAAAAATTCGCACTTTTATCACAAGTTGCCCACAAAGTAGTCAAGATATCTAAAAACGTCTTGGTTTTGGGGGAAACTAATCCGTCCTCCCCCTCCCCCCCCCCAAAAAAAAAATCTTGTTTACAAGGTTTTTAAGACTAACCTTTATAGATCCATTTCCAAAATAAAGTGGAATACAAACAAGGTCAAAAACAATATTTTTGAATGGATTCAAGAGCATGTGCTAAACCAGGCTTTCCTTTCATTGAAAATGTGACTATTTCCAAACATTTTGGCTGCAGATTATCATCCACAGGTAGCCTGAGTAGTCATTAGTAATGCTTACTTTGGGGTGAGGGGGTAGTCAGATTATTTTGGCCATTATGCAAGAATTATTTTCAGGACCTTGGGAGTGTCATGAAAAATTATTATAGGTCACATTTTTATTTTGCCTAACCCCCCCCCCCCCCCCCCCCCCCTACGTCACGAAGAGTGTTAAAAACCAAAAAGTGGGTTAAAAATTGTCCTAAGTTGTTTAAAAGTGAAAACAAGATGTGGATTTGTAGTCAAATTTTCATAAAATTTGGATCAGTTTTGCCATAAAGTAAAAAAAAAAAAATTTGGTTTTGGCGTGGGAGCCCTGATAATGTCCATAACGGGTCATATTAGATTCCACAGCCTCTGAAACAGCATTGTAGTCTCTCCCCCTACTCTGGTTTCCACATATTGCTTGCAGGGACTTAGTCCCGGTCTCCTTTCCAGGTTGACTAGATCATTTCTTTCTGGAAATTAGGCTACGTCCTACCACAGCACACAATTACAATTGTTTAAACCAACATACAAATACAGAACAAAAACCGTCTGCAAATTCTTGAGGCTTGTTGGGAGTGTGAAGTTTAAACAAGGCGACGGTTGGTATTGGTTTGTTTGTATGTCAAACAGCGGGATCTTAAACGTGAATTTAAGAAATTCCTAAGCCAAAATACCTTCCAGCTGTTCCCGGTTGACGAAACTTCAAAAACTTAAATAACGGGTGGGCTTGTGGCCCGTTGACGGCCAGGCTGGCAAAGAGATCAAATTTAACGTCATACTTGGATACAAATTTTTTTATTTCTTCATTAGTCATTGGAGCCTACAGAGAAACAAGAGTGTCATTTGTGATCCAGTAAATTCCACACAACAGTTTTAGAAACAGTCTGTTCAATACGTAAAAAATAAACCCAAAAAAAAAACTATCGCTACACTTAAAACCTATTGCTACTAATCACTATTTCAAAGTTATTCACTTTTTGAGTAATTACAATGTTGAAATAGCATGGCATGGCCTGACATGGCAAGACTTTAACATGGCCCAAGTTTTTAGGGGAGCGGGCGTTTTTTTGTTCAGTTAATTGAGCGTATATTTGAAGGCGATCTCTTCCTAACTTGTATATGTTAAACTGAGAATATACCTTCATAATTTTCGAACGGCAATTAACCAATGGGAAGCTAGCAAATTGCAGCCAATCATGTCTCCTTAACACTGATTAAACGGCCACGGTATTTGGTCAGATCAGCCTCATCCCTCCATCTTGTATACGTGCTCGACTCGTCTGGTATCCTGGCTTCCGTCGCATAACGAAATTATGAAAGAACTGCATTTGGTAGCCTAAACCAATTTCTAAACGTATACGACATTACCCGATAGTCAAGTGACATATTATTGGACTTCTCGGCGACGCACACTTAATCTTTGGTTACCATTACGACAGAAAAACAGCAGCTGCTTTCCGCCGGAGTGCTTCAGTTATATATTACCTTCTAAGTCTATGAGCGCGTTAGGCAGCTCTGCTTCTGGTCAGCTCTAACGCCGCTACTATGTGAAACATGGTAGTAAAAGCAACCCTGGTATAAAAATATGTGGTACTTCAATTACCCGGAAATAGTAGAAAATTAATTAATAATAATTCGTAAAACTTAATATTGTTACGGATCTTACATTATTTTAAATCTAAGAAACGGCATTTTCATTAAAAATAAACACGTGTGTTTACTTTGGTTGAAGCGCCCTAACTGAGATTGGTGTTCATCAGGACTACAAGTTGTCTGCTTTCATGGCGAGTTACTTTTGATAAGTTTGTGGTGGATCGTTGGGGAAACAAAACTACTCTATTCATGCAGGCGGCGGTAGATAATCCTGTACCTATAAACACTAAACGAACCAGTGAGTGCGTCTGGCAACAATTTGTATACGTTCATAATTTTGTGCGCACAGGAATTGTGAAGTCAAGCGAGAAACCGCTGCCGTATTATGGCATGTTGAAGTTTTTATTTTAACGTGGATATTTAACGGGGATGGTTATATTCTTGTTTCAAATACCACTCGAGCAGTTTTAAGTAGCTTTAAATTTTGTCAGCCACTCGTTACATTCTCAAGCTGATGAAAACACATTGCACTAGCGCTTGGTATTTTCAGCTTTGGAATGCAACTCGTGATCAAGAGAAAATTTGTTGATAAAATACAATCTCATAATATTAATGATAAAAATTTCAGTATTTTTCGTTTAATCACCAGTCTTATTTGGCGGTTGTGGACCCTTTTTATTTATGCATCACATTTCTAAGCAGTATAAGTAAAGAATCCACACAGTGAAGGGTCCCAGAGGACAAAAAGAAACCGTGAACAGTTCTATCCCGTGACACTATACAAGGACAGGCGATGCTTGAAAGTACTCAGCGATGGTGCACATAACATCCTCAGGCAGTGCGTTCCATGCTCACAACTCTACCCAGAAACAAAACCTTCTCATATCAATACGACACCGCCTTAAAAAGAGTTAGAGGCCCCGCATATCTGTCCGCTCTAACGATCAAGATCTGCTTCCAGATCTGTGTGATCTCAGTTAATAATGCCCTGAGGACATGATTCGACAAGACTCATGGGTGACCCATTTTTACGAGACTGTAATTTTACAAGGAACTGGTGACAAATTAGCAGTTCTACATGCTGGTAATTTACGATTCATTAAACGGAACAGCATTGAAAGAGAACACAAGGAAAGTGAGCAAGTAAGTCCCAATTATTAAGTTCCCAAGTATTGAGATCCTTAATAGTGAGAACCTTTGGTTGACACCCTTATTGATGTTCCCAAGTGGTGACAGACACCCTTAGTCTAACACCTACTTCTGGTGGGCAATTTAAAATTACCGGTAACACAAAAATGCTACTTCCAACCGGTTAGTAATGGTTGCTATAGAGACTAGTTGAGGTTTATCAGCCAGGCTAATGCCAAAATCGCACGTGAATTTGATTAATGGAGCTGCATTTGGTGCTGGTTTAAAAATCCTCAACCAAATTCAGGATAAAAACCCTTCCAGGAAAAAAATCTAAATTAAGAATGTCGTCACATCGTGTGGGAAGTTTCCAATCAGGTAATAACTGTCTTAAGGTGATCGTAAAATGCTCGTTGACATTAAGTTTTTGACATGAGCAAACCCCTTCCTAAAAGGATCCAAACACCTTTTTCGAAATGTGATGGCAATAGTAATTACGAGACAGCGGTATCTTAAGAACAGGAAAGACTGTGGCCGATACATGAGAAACCTACCAGATACCAGTCACATAATAATGTCTACAACAAAATATGAATGTTTTAGATAAACAGAAAACGATAAATTTGATTACTTACATGTAGTGCAAATTGATTGCTAGGAAATCCCAAAATTACAAGCCCTTTACTGGCGTACTTGTCATGCAATAATTGAAGTTGCGTGTACGTCCTCCGGGCATGCTTGCCTCATTGGGTCCCTAGGTTCACAATAAGCATTAACTTGCCCCTGAAAATTACAGAAGCTCAAGGCTCAAGGCTGATTATAGGCAAACACGCATACACAAACCTTATTTTTATGATGCGACGATGAGTAACATGTTAGCCAGTATTCAATATAATTTTGTTAATCTTAGACATCTTTTCCTCTTATAGCAATGTTTCATTCAGTGCCATTTTGTTAATCTAATCTTACAAACATCTTTTTCTCATGTAATAATGTCTCGCATTCAGTGCCATTTTGTTTATCTTATAAACATCTTTTCATGTAATAATGTCTTTCATTCAGTACTATTTTGTTTATTTTACAAACAACGTTTCCATATGTAACAATGTTTTTCATAACTGCTTACTTGTACTTATCCAGCTTCACAAGTTTGTCTTCCACATTTTCGGCCATGAAGCCATAGACATCACTTGCTAGTTTCCATTCTTCGGAAGGATCATTTGGTAGCGTCATCACCTCATTAGCTGCTACTACAGCAAGGGACGTGAGGACCATAGCAGTTAATGAACTGCACGTTCTTCTGGCTGGAGTTCCAAACAGAGTAGAAGTTGTCCTTGACGCCAGGTTTGCAGACCCAGTCCGAAGCCCTCTTCCAATGAGACTTTCAGAAATTCTGGCTATCGTCCTTGGAGATTTTGGAATGGGTGCAGTTGCGCTCTATAATTAAGAAGAAAACATATTTAAAGGTGCTCGCTTCCGGTATACGGACAAGCTGGAAGCTTCAAGGAGGAGGTCTGTGGATTCAGTCAAGATATGCGGGATGCCCCGTAAGTCCAAGAATACTATCCAAGAATACTTGCATGAAATTGGAGCAACCGGTTCATAGTGACAAAGAACATCTTTTCCTCAGGCACTAACCTGTCAAACCCGACTGATATGGAATTTGCCACAGATAAGCGTTGTCAAGTTGCTAGGATGAGCGCTGCGAAAGATTCAACCTTCTAAGCTTCAGTTATAACTTCAGATACCAAGTTCTAGGCAGTGGTAGGTGTCCGTGGAAGGTGGAAGGTGTTGTAGGTTGTCCGTTACGCTTCCTTCCGCTGCAGACTTTATATCAATGCTTTTTGATGAAAGTGTAGAGGTTGTTATCAGAAGTGGCGCGAAGAAGGACTTTTCCAAGTGGCACAAAGGAAAAGTCTACCTCATGTTCTACCACTTGTTCTGAGTCGCAACCCCATGTAACCAGTTGACGAACGAGTAATTGATGCTATTATTCTTGGGGATTCGAACTGGGAAACTTCTGATCATGTTACGAGTATAAGACGATGCCCAGAATTTCAAGAACATATTCACAAATGCAGAAAGAAGTTGGTGGTATTTCACACTATCCTGTCAAACCCCACTGATATGGAATTTGCCACAGATAAGCTTTGTCAAGGTGCTAGGATGAGCTCTGCGAAAGATTCAACCTTCTTCACCACAACACGAAAATATCTTTAAACTAGCTAAAACTAGCAGAGAAACTAATATTAAAGACAGTCACTTACGCAAAACCCAAAATCGTCCAAGGGCCACTATTCAAACTTGCAAATTTTCGATCATCTCTACTGATAGTCTTCTGATGAACTACGACCAAAGTAAAATAGTCGAATTGAGGGTATTTTCGAGAGAAACTAACTCTGTTTGATCTATCATACCAAAACCCTATAAATCAAGCTCAGCTCTAAAAATTTACCACACCTTTTAGGTAGAAGTAGAAATAGGTCTAGTTAGACGGCAAACCCAGACATTCTGGAATCCTCTGATCACTGACAGAATATAAGATACGAATACATCCCGTAGACGCGAGAAAAACCTGTCTCTCACCCTTAACCCGTCAAACTGGACTGACACGTTTTCCTTTATTTACAAATTTGCGTATTGCCCAAAAACATACAAGGGCTATCTGCGTAAGCTAGCTTCAAAAAGCTTTAGCATCATTTGTTAAGCAATTGTTCTGAGAGTGGGTTCTTGGTTCTAAAAAAGCACAACTTTATGTGGCAACTGCAACCTTTTTTTTTCGATTTACAACCTGCTCTAGAGCAGTAACAATAGCATCATATTATTATATAAAACTCTATGGTGGGCCAGTAATTTGATAGCTACAAACGGCACTGAAAAAAGCATGGAGGGGAAAACGTCTTACTGAAGCAATGCAGTTTCTTAGGCCTAAAACCCGCAATATTTGTTGGTAGTTGCCGATATTTTCAGCAAGTTGAATTTTTTCTTTTCTGATTTACAACTTCATAGCACAAGGAGTCGGAAAAAAACAACGTTTTTTAGGCCTAAGAAATTTGATCTCGCAGCACGGGTTTGATTACCAGCGCCGTTGTAATCTAATGCTCCTTGTAGTTAGCTCTCTAGATGCTGGCCTCGTTGTCAATATGGCGTTACTGTCGCTGCATGATGTGTGCACTTACGTCACTGACTCCAAAGTGACGAGCTCAACAATGAATGTGGCGTTTTGCCACATTTACTTTAAGTAGCCATTGTGTGGTTTTGGCAATGCGCTAAATTGGAAATAAAGGGTTGAACTTATAGTAGGGATTGGACATCCGTTCTCGCAGTATTCTCCCAATGTTCTCACAGTATAAACCTTTTTTATTTGACCGTATTCACTTGACAAACTATGCTAACGTTTTTGCGGTATTACATTTTATTGTTCATGTATTGCTCATTCCTTCAGTAGAAAGTAGAAACTAGTGGTAAATAATGGTAGACTAGCAAATAGCTTTCAGCGAGCGAGACGGTCTTAAGGGCGTGTTTATGCAACGACTCGCCTTTGCATTTTCGCAGCAAAAGATGGGTTTATCGCAACCGACTTCTTAACACACTGTGGCGTCGTTGGCAGAAAGATTATCTGTTGTGTTTACAGACCGCTCATGAATCACGCCAGGGAGCTAAACCGGTGCCTTTGAAGGTCGGTGATGTGGTGTTGTTGCACGAACAGTACATTCCCAAACATATGTGGAAACTTGCCAGAGTCTTGGAGACATTTTCAGGAAGAGATGGGCGAACTCGAGCCTGTTTTATTTGTACTGCTAAGGGTAGAAACTTGCGAAGACCAATACAATTATTATTTTCATTAGAAATTTAAACTTGCCCTTAAATGGGGGGTCAGGATGTAGCGTAACTATAAGTTTATTGGTATTGTAAGGCTTGTTACGCTGTTATTAACATTGTTGTTTATATTTTCTATTGTTATCGTTTTTCCCTTTTTTTTGTCTCTGATGGGTTTTTGTTTTTGTTCCCACGAATGGCTGCTTGCCATATTAAGTATGTAAAAACGTTGAATTGCAGTAAACCTGCGTAGTCATAAACCGTGGACTCTTGTCTGCTTCGCTACAAAAATTGGTGCCGAAAACACAACAGATAATCTTTCTGCCAACGACGCCACAGTGTGTTAAGAAGTCGGTTGCGATAAACCCATCTTTTGCACAGCTCGTCTTTGTGATCTTTATCTTTTATAGTGGGGCCTGTCAAAGGCAAAGTAGTAAGCCTTCCACCCACCCAAAAGTGAGCAGGAGTTAACGGTTCACCTTCCGAGGCTTCAGAAATCATCTGAAATTCCAAATGTGGTGGCAGTTTGAGGTCTGCCGGCTCAAAACGAAAGCAGTCAATAATGTGAGTTCAGAACCGGCTGGGAAATTGTTTCATCAGGATGAAATTTCATCTTACTGTCACGGATTATAAGACTTCAAGCATTTACTCAAACCATGTCGTATTTAGCTAATCCAGGTAGCGTTGTTACCATGGCAACGACACGACTGCCATCGCGATTAAATTCTAGCCGCAAGAATGCAAAAGCGAGTCGTTGCATAAACGCGCCCTTATTACGTAAATATTTATACGAAATTATTTCAACGAACGTAAATAATTGCCGTTGAAATTTCCAGTTTAAATTGAAATTGCCGTTTCCCATTTACAATCAAAGTGCGATGGTTTAAGTGGAATTGCTATGGTAACAACAACACTTCCTGGATTTCTATCTCCGACATTGTTTGAGTTATTGCGTGCAGCTGCATCAATCAGTGACAATTAGGTGAAAAATCCTCCTGAAGGAACGGCTTTCTCAGTCACTTTTGAACTACCCCACTATGGTTCCATGGCCACTAGTAAACGGTTAAAGCAATGAACTTTGATGCGTGTTAACAAGATTGGAAAATGCGCCATTGAGTAATGAATGCATTTCACATAGAACCCCCTACTTCCTGTTCTCCTTTTGGTGTATAGTGGATGCATCACATTTCTCTGACATAAAAGAGTGTCTGCAAGAGAAATTACGAGGGGTGCCATAAGTTTGCCTGCTACCAGTCCTTACTGTTTCGCACGAAACGAAACAAGACTTTCTGTTAAGTGTCAGTCTCGTCTCGATATTAACCAGGGAGGTCTCGGTTTTGTATCAGCATCCAAGGCATAACATTCGTCTCGGCCTTGTCTTATCATCCAAGGCCAAACATTGGTCTAACATCCAAGGCATGACATTGGTCTTGGTATCCAAGGCGGCTAACATTGGTTTCGGTCTTGTCTCAGCATCCAAGGTCTAACATTGTTCTCAGTCTTGTCTTGGCATCCAAGGCCTAACAATGGTCTCAGTCTTGTCTCGACATCCAAGGCCTGACATTGGTCTCAGTCTCGACTCGGCATCCAAGGCCTGACATCGGTCTCAGTCTTGTCTCGACGTCCAAGGCCTGACTTTGGTCTCAGTCTTGTCTTGGCTTCCAAGGCCTTACATTGGTATCGATATCCAAGGCCTAACATTGGTTTCGGTCTTGTCTCAGTCTTGTCTCGGCATCCAAGGCCTAACATTGGTCTCCGTCTTGTCTCGACATCCAAGGCCTGACATTGGTCTCCGTCTTGTCTCGACATCCAAGGCCTAATATTGGTCTCGACTCGACATCCAGGGTCTAATATTGGTCTCGACTCGACATCCAAGGTCTAACATTGGTCTCGACTCGGCATCCAAGGTCTAACATTGGTCTCAGTCTTGGCTCAGCATCCAAGGCCTATCATTGGTCTCGGCATCCAAGGCCTAACATTGGTCTCGGTCTTGTCTCGGCATGCAAGACCTAACGTCGAGCTCGGTCTTGTCTCTGCATCCAAAGCTTAACATTGGTCTCGGTCTTGTCTCGGCATCTAAGTCCTAACAGTGGTCTCGGCATCCAAGGCCTAACATTGATGATGGCGTTGTCTCGGCATCCAAGTCATAACAATGGTCTTGGCATCCAAGGCGTAACATTGGTCTCGGTCTTGTCTCGGCATACAAGGCTAACGTTGGTCTCTGTCTTGTCTTAGAATACAAGGTCTTTGTCTTGGCATCCAAGGCCTAACCTTGATCTTGGTCTTGTCTCGGCATACAAGGCCTAACATTGGTCTAGGTTTTGTCT
>JAHWFP010020177.1:0-17104 GCA_023313725.1 Lithobius niger
AATAGGTGTGACGTCATTTCAAGTTAAGTACGAGTTTTAGTCAGCGTTAGAAATGATCGAGGAAACAGCAATACTCTTGAGGCGCAGTCTGAGAGTTCATTGTTTTTATTCCTAGATGGATTCAAAAACAGCGAGTTAAGGTTCATTGTTGCAACAGTTTTGTTGTGGACAGCAAGTTCATAAGGATTAAGCTACGTGTGAGCGAATGTTTCTCGAAGACCGCTTGTACTGAATAAATCTAAATCTAAATCTAAATCATACGGTTAGAAAAGGCGCGTGATTATGCAGACCTGTAGGCTCTGTACTTGTAAATAAATAAATGAGTGGCTTGTACACCTACATTGTTTCAAGCACGTGAATTTCTAAGCCGTTAGTTATTGTTTCATAAAAGGCTAGCGCATATATCGGCATCGAACAACAATGCTTTAGCAATGCTTGACAGGTATCATATGGGCCATTGTTTAAAAGTGTGAGCGTAAGGCGGAACTTATTGTTGTTTACTTAAAGGTGCCGAACCTAAACTGGATTTACCTGCCCCTCTGTAGACAACGAGAGGGACAATTTAGCTGGATTAATCCAAGCGGAAAACCTAGGATCTCTTACATGCTACTTGTTACCATATTTTTAAACAATGGTTTCTGAAACTGTTAAGTATAAGTTAGAACTCATTGCCACACTTTTCAACAATGATCCATACGAACATGATCCGGGATGACAAGTGGTTTAGAGTCGCAGTTTGTGAAAAGCAAAGTAGGCGGTGAAATAGATAGTTAGCTCTACGCAGAAACAGGACCGTGTTTGGATTTGGTCGTCAACGTTTCGAAGGAATCTGGTTACGAGAGGAATCTGGTAGCGAGCTTCAAAATACGGGGTTTAGCACCCGCAAATCTTACCTCCATACTGTTACGTAAGGAGCTATTTCTGGACCGCCTGTTATTTGAGGCATTATGTAATATCAAAAAAACAAAAACGAACTCGTTTGATGTTTAAGGCAAGGTTTAACTGATCCGAAGTCAAAACGGTAAACGAACACAAATTAACTTTCCTGTAAGGTCTCATATACCGCAGTGTTCCTGTACGGTTTAGTCCACGTGAAACCTTACTGCTGCATTCACATGTTTTTACAGTTTTTACTTTAGAACACGATAGGTCACATTGATGCATTCTACTTGGCTAAACGACATCGCTGAAAAATCGTAAAAACGATAGTCTTATAGTGTACATAGTACAGACCTACGGATTAAGTAATTCAGGGTTCGTGCGACTCCTTGAAAACCTAGAAATGTCGTTGAAAATAAAAATGAAATACCAGTCCTGAAATCTTGAATCTGAAATCTTGAAAAGTGGCGTATATGTATCATAGGAAGAACGCCGAAAGGAGACGACTTGACTTAAAGAATCCTGAAAAATTGAGTCCCGAAAGTTGGCGAGAGTGCAGCCTATATTATAAGCTATATTATTCTGACAATAATTTTGAAAGTAGGGTTGTGGTTTTAATTATTTTATTTCCGTGTCTAATGGTTGAATACAGCAGTAAGGTTTGTCTCAAATGTGACAAATAGGAAATTAATAAAAGTTTGTACACGTGTTGCCCAAGTTCCATAAAGCTTATATGCCAAATTTCAGAGGGTGGTGTCAGACCTTTGTGATTAGACTATATGCTATCAGTTAAACAGGTCCTCAGGCGGAATTGAAGGAAGGACGGGAGTGCGTGATAGGATACGACCCCTCCACTTGTATTAAGGTCCAAAATGATGACACACGGGTCACTAACCACTTGGTAGCACGAACGTTCCTAGGCTAGTGAAATCATCGCAAGAAGCACACTCACTACTGGTCACCAAATCATGACATGCTAACGCAAGGGAGAAAGTGTTACCGACAGAGTTTATCGCCGATTACGAAAGCCAAGAGTAGCTTAAAGGAGGACGTGCAGAGCCTGGCGCTGGAGTGTCCATGTTAATCTCGTTCTTGGTCGCGACCCGATGCGAACATTTATAGAACAAGTGATCGTAATTCATTTCATGGATAGCTTACGTTTAAATTACTCTGTGTAGGGTTTTACCAGAACCCCCTAAGAAAGAAAGGCCGAGTCAACCGTAGCTCCCGTAATGCTGGAAAACGCGCACAGTAACTCGCTACAGTTCGCCGCAGGAGGGCGCTCCTGGCATGTGCCACTTCGGCGCTAAGTTAGCATTCGCGGCTGCTAGTTTTTTCTACTTTTAGCGACTAGAAACAGACAGTAGCTTCCTAAATCAGGTTGATATTTTAAGTAAAAGCTTAAATTAAACACGAATAAAGAAAAACGTAAAATAATGATTAAAATAAAATAAGAATTACTCTGAACAACAACTCTTACTTCATTATTAGTCCTGCACTGATTTATAATGACTGCTTTAAATTGTTAGAAATCAAGCTATGTCAGTGACTTTAAATAATTCGACAGTTTCATAATTTTGTGCACAAAATTTACTTTAATACCCAGAATAATACGAGAATTAAGCAGACAGATACACCCAAAACTACATTTCATTTGAAAAAAAAATTATAGGGCAAAACGGAAACATATTTTATTGCACACCTCAAAGTTGGATTAAAAAATATAAAAAATAAAAGTAGGCATAAATTGCCAACTCACTTTGTTGGTCTAATGCCCAAGAACGTTTTTTTTTCGAGAGGGCCATGTCTTTTTAACTTATTTTCGACAGTTCCATTCCTACTGGTTTTCTATTTCAGTTTTGTCTGTTTTTTTTTCATCTGATTGTTGTCACGTGCTGCTCAACTTGTGCAGAATTATGGATAAATATTCGTCCCGTCGGACCGAAAGAAACGAATAAGTGTAAATGTATATGTTAGTTTTTATTTCCTCACAGTTTGATACTTATTAGGACTCAGCCTGACGTTTGATTCAAAAATAGTTGAAACAATAACTTTTTGTGTTCAAACTTTTTTTTTCAGTCGAAAGTTAAAAAAAAAAGTTGTGAAAATAGCGACAATGTCCCAAAAAGCGAATCTGAATACGGTAAAGTGGCTCCTATTTTTCGTTTTTTTCCCACCCAATTTCTAAGTTTAAAAAAAAAATCTTTAAAAAAAAGAAAATTGGATTTTGGATCCAGATTCAATTTTTTTTTAAACTTTGGACTGAGATATTTTTTAAATCACTATGTTCATTTTGTTTATTGATGGTTGACAAATTTTTTTTTCGTCGATTATCAAATTGGGGTATGGAATTTTTCAACGTAAATCCAAATTATAAATATTAGCCATATTTTTATAGCCTATTAATTTAGCTACAACGTCATTTATTATTTTAATTTCCTTCTGTGTTCTCTAATAGTCCATAAAGGACAACGTCATCCTTGAAAAATTAAAGTAATACGAAATCGCCGACAAGTTTTATTTGTATTTACCAGTCAGGTGGCTGATCCAACCTTTTAGGCTAATGTTTTCCAGCCATCGGCTCGTAAAATAGCGGTCTGAGGATAATTCATGGTAATTCACACCCTTTCAAGTTAATATTCTTGCCGTGGAATTACAGAAAGGCAAACAACAATTTACTATTTTTATTTTAAGCAGCCTGAATGCACACGACAACACTCTTGGCCATGCTTTCTTCGCAGAAAGCGGCACATGCCTTAGCTGCCATCTAGCGGCCGTTTCGGCGGATTGCGCAATGTTTTATGTGCGCGGTTTTGCAGGCACTGACTCGGCCTTTCTTTCTTAGGGGGCTCTGGTTTTACTCGAGAATGACTACGTTTACATGACCACTTCGAAGTGCTTCAGAGGGATGCGCATCGCGTCCGTGTCGCCTCCGTGGATCTTCTAAACACCCGTTCGTGGCGCTTTCTCCCATCTGACGATACAGAAACCGAAGCCCTTTGCAGGCCTGGATCAGACGTCTGAAGCGCATCGTCTTTAGTCATGTAAACACTCACAATCGTATCGAGACTGGAGAACGCCTAGTAAAGATGGCGGAAACAGTTACGGCGGCCACGTATTTTGTGCTGGTGCAACTCGAATTTTAGTTAAATAAACTGAAAATAGAGTGTACATGACTAGAAAGACCACTAAGAAGCCTTCGTGGTGATTTGGGTTTAAGCTGACCTAGTTTAATATATGTAGGGGCCGGAGCAGCGTGGTACCTATTCGCCAAAGGGAGGACAGTTTTCTGATCATACTTGCATGAAGCGCCTTCCTTAGCGCATTGCCCCTATTCGTGGTGATTCGTATTGTTAACAGATGACGTTTTTTGATGCGCATTTCGTGGCATTTCGTCTTGTAAACAGATGCCGTTTTTTGATGCGTATTTCGTGCCATTTCGTCTTGTAAACAGATGCCGTTTTTTTATGCGTATTTCGTGGCATTTCGTTTTGTAAACAGATGCCGTTTTTTTTTGCCCATTTCGTGGCATTTCGTCTTGTAAACAGATGCCGTTTTTTGATGCGCATTTCGTGGCATTTCGTCTTGTAAACAGATGCCGTTTTTGATGCGCATTTCAAAACGCATCGTTAAAATGTGCTTTCCTGTGGCCATGTGAACGTAGTGATTACCAACACACTAAGATCGAATAAATCAAGACTACTACTTTTAAGAGTTAAAGGGCAATTACATCCACTTTGACATGCATGTTTTACTTTTGGATCACTTACACAATAACTGAACACAAGAATTGCGGTAAGAATACGTTATGTACGTCCGATACAACAATTTAATTACTGTATCACCAAAACACGACACAGAGACCGCCATTGTTTTGTTGGAACGTGCAGAGATTAATTCCGACAGATGTCACTTTTCGATTTCGACTCGCAGCCGATTGAGATAGCTCTATTGGCTGTGAAAGCTCAAGCGTCCGACGGCTTTAGCTGGCCTTAGCTGCGTAACGTATTCTTACCACAGTTCTTGTGTTTAGTTATTGTGTAAGTGATCCAAAAGTAAAGCATGCATGTCAAAATGGATATAATTGCCCTTTAAGTAAGAACCAACGGCACTGCGCGTCCGAAGAAGAGAAGCATTAGGGAAGTTTTTCGGGACAGCATGCTTCTCGAAGGGGCAGCTTCGAAAACGCCTTGAGCCTCATTCATTTCCACCAGCATGAGCAGGAAAATGGAAGAATATAATAGGAGTGATCATAGAAAGAGGGGAGGGGAAGTATTAGCGGTGGGATGGGTTATTTGAGATACAGGATGCGCTGATTGAATGAGCGAAGCGAACGAAAATCAACGTTTATTAGCCAGTGTTCGCAAGCATTTTAAGAAATTTAATTTGGTCAAACATGGACAGACACATGAGCTACCATACCTAACAAGTGTTGCTAATGGTGTATTCAACACCACCCGTGCATATGACTGGTTTCAGGTAGTAGCTTCATAATTTTCTAACGCTTCCTTAACGCCGATTAAACGACCACACGGTATTTTATCCGATAAAACTGTCACGATTGAATCGTCTGGTTTCCTGGTCCCCGCCACATAACGCAAGTATGACAAAACTAATTTTAGTAGACTTAAATCAATTTCAAAAAGTACGACTTACCTGATGGCCAAGTGAGGCATAATCTGACTGCCCAGCATCGCATGATTAATCGTTGGTTACCATGGTGACAGAATCATCAGCCAGCATTACCTTTCCGCCCAACTGGCTAATCATCGAAGCGTGGCGGTAGAAGCAACCTTAGTACGTAAAATGTTAAATGCGGAACTTAAATTAAACTTAAATAGTCGAAAATAAATTAATAATAATTGTCGTAAAACATGGTCATGCCTTTTTAAATCTAAAAAACCATATCTACATCATTAAAAGCGTATGATGTGCGTGTGAGTGTTTGTACGTCTACTCCTCTTGAACCAAGGCACCTACAAAGATGGGAGTAGGACCAAACGAAAGATAATTAAATTGTGCAACCGTTAGGCCCATTTTTGTCACTGTAATTTGATTTTAGGACCCTCAATACGCTAAAAAACTGTAAATATAACGTCAAAGTTTTTTTTACCCTCATGACGTTTGTTCATGACGTCATAGTTTGTTCTTGCAAAGTTTACTACGTCTGATAAAACTAGGACGTCATGAGCAGTCATGAAATGCAGGAGTGCTTAGGAAAGTGATGGACGAACTATGAGCAATAATTGCAACTAGTTTGTGTCGAAATAATTTTAGCACATGATTTTGTGATGCTCTTGGAATAAAAGAAATTACAGGAAGCATTATCGACACCAATGGAGTGAACGAAACGAACGCTATGGCTTGTTTACAATTTAAAAAAAAAAACCTCCTATTTCAGAACATGCCCACGTGACATTATTACTGGTAAATACCTGCGAGAAATATCACGTAAAACCAAACAGCAGCAGCAGCGTTTAACGGACGAAGGAGTTTTTAATTTGTTTCAGCCAAGGTCGAATGGGGCAGAAATTCTCATCTTCCGAATCCACATTACTTAACTTTTTCCGCAGACGGTGGTTTTCAAACGAAGGAACTGCTTGTTTAATCGTAGTGACAAACCTAAGCAGTATGGTTGATTCCTTTCAAAGTAAAACAACTAATGATCTCTGATACCCTGCAGTTCATCGAATAACAACATAAGCATGTCCCGTCGAGGGGGTACCGACTTCATAAATTCGGTGTACACTTGGCGTGAAATCCAGATTTAATCCATGAAAATCCGGAACAAATCCTACAAATTAGGATTTAAATCCATGAAGTCCGGATTTAAATTCAGAATACACTCGACAAATCCGAAAAAAAATTAGACTTTAATCCAAATAATCCAAACTAAATCTAAGAAACACGACTAATTAGTCCACTCAAATTCGAAACCAATCTGACCAGGTTTGGTAAGAAATTGGGAGCAAAATTTAAAGCACCGTTATTATTAAATCCAGTTTAAATTCAACAACTCCAGATTAAATTCACATATATTCGCCAAACACGCAAAACATCGACTTAAATCCAAAAAAATCCAACTTGTATCCAATAAATCTGACTTAAATCAGCATAAATCCGACCAAATTTAGTGGTTCCGTACCCTTCCATTTATTTGCCTTGCCACCTTAAGTGGTTAAACATTTGTTTATTTATTTATTTAAATATGATCAAGTTTGGTACAAAAATGAGAGCAAAAATGAAAGATGGTGTGCTTCTAAATCCAGTTTAAATCCATCAAATCCGGATTACATCCACATACAGTGGACAAATCCGAAATCCGGTGTACGGTTTTTTTACAAGTCGGTTTCCCTCGTGTCCCGTACTGACCAGGTTCGCTTTTGAAATGTGTCAGGCCAGTAGCCTGGATTTAACCTTACCAACAGCTCAACCGAAACCCAGCACTCCAAAAAAGATGGCACTCATACTTGAAAAAAATAATAATAAAGTGCGGAGTGCGGAAGGATTCTTATATTATGGTAGAAAGAAATCTAAAAAAAAAAAAAAAAAAAAAGACTAAAACTCGTGACGAATTCTGCAAACAGTCTAACAGCTAGTTCATGTTACGTACGAACGTGTATGTACCCTAACTTTTATTACTGGGCCTTATTACACACCCCTATGTTCAAAACAATTTGTCACGTGATATAATGGTCGTTTGGCCGTCATATCAGACGCCATATTGAAAAATAACTAATGTTTGTTTATGTGTACTGGTGGTCCGATTTTAAGTTTCTCATGGTTTAATCGTTTTTTTAATCTTTTTGATCATTTTAATCACGTTTAAATGCCCTATAAATTTTGTGAGATGACCCTTTTTAGATAAAACCTATAGTTTATGAGAAAAAAAAAACTTGATTTTAATGAATATTACGTGAAAAGAGCCGTTTTCTGAGTAAATTCCTTGCAAAAAAGTGCGAGAAAGATGCGAAACAGACCTATATGGAAAAATGAATGTTTATTAAGTAACTAGCTCAGTTAACCATGGTACATGATCCAATAATAAATTACAAACAAAAACGTCAAGTGTGCCGTAAAAAAGGGTGATATATGATTGAATTTTCACTTGTTAAAATGAACACGGATAAAAATTGATAATTTTTAATTGAAATAATAAAATGTACAATTGAGAAATTTGCATCTGTTTAGCTGCTGTTGTGCTTTACGTCTTAAATATATGATTGGTAAAGCACAACAGCAGCTAAACAGATTTTCCCAATTGTACATTTGATTATTACAACAAGGTTACAGCACATATTTTCAACATTCTGAGCCATACATCTTCTTGAAAGCATTTCTGACAAATACAGGGCCTAGGAAAATCTTCAAATTCAAAGGACTCCTTTGCATTTGCGGAATTAAAGGGCTCTTTTATTTTTCTGTGCAACCATAGTCCAATGGGGATCTAAATCTGCATCAGCTGGCACATTACATGCGTTGATTGATTTATAAGTTCTATATTTTTGTGTTATTGAAGCGAAGCGAGGCCGAAGGCGGAGCGGAGCTCCTACTTGAATACACTCAAATGCGATCTTTGTGACCGCATCACGAAATAACCACTGCATCAATTTAAACTAGATTTTGGACATTGATAGTGGTGCACCTAGAGATGGTTTATAAAAAAAAAAAAATCTGGAATCGGACATGTCGTTGAGGAATAATGAAGGCGTCCAAAATGGGCCAAAAGCCAAGATTGGCATGCCAAAAGCCATGGTTGCATGACGTCATAGTTTTTTCACGCAAAGTTTATCGACACCAATGGACGCCCTAGTGGTATTGATGGAAACACAATTGATCCATTGTACGCAAACGTAAGCCAAATGCATTAACCAAAAACTCTTCTGCTCGCTTTTCCATATTCTCATTCAATGGTGCCTTCCCTAAATCGAGTAATAGGTCTTCAGCACTATATGCTGCCGGTTTCGAATTTGTCAACTTCGTACCCATTCGGTGTCTCAGACTGTTACAGAATGAATTGCAGTTACGTTGTTAAAACGGTGCGTGGTACTTTGTTTTCGGTAGCAAGGGGGCGAAGTGAAGTGTACCAGGACGTTTTTCCCCACTCCAAAGGCAATCCAAGGTTGTTTAAGCCCATAGTTTTTTTTCACTTATCACGGTTGTAATGCACTGCATTTACAAAGACGTCAGTAGCGCAAATAACAACTTCACTTACTTATGAAGTCATTGTCATATGAGAAATATGAGCTCATATCCGATCATCTGCTTCTTCAAGATCAGATGCTAAACTCAGCTCTTCTTCAGTGATCCCATTCTTAATACTTAGGCATTCAGCTCATCTCCCTTTCAGAACATGATAATTGAGTTCTTTTGTGAAGTTTCTTCCTGAGAAAACCAACCAATGAAGTACGACGGCAACATTTCTATGTTTTTAGGCAAGACGCGGTGAGAGTCAGTATGTACAAAGGCGGTGTCTATTATTTGGTGCTCCGTATCGTATTGTACAGAGGGTTTCACTGAACGCCTGGATCTTTCAAACTCCTTTGCATTCTCTATGTAAGCGCCCCAAAAAAATGTCAATGCGCTTGCTTTTGTGGCAAGCTTGACAGACAGCTTTTTAAAGATGATCAGCATTCTCTCCATTTGTCTTCTGTTTTATACAGGGTGGGGCAGAAAGGAAGGGCCACCCTTGCCAAACAACGATGGTTAATCTTAGGATAATGAAACTTTGCATAGTATGTAGGCGAACGGGGGGGGGGGGGGCAACTAACCATGTGTCAATCACTGACCTTGATGCACATTTTCAAGGTCATCGTGATGCTAACTTTTTAACCATGCTTCTTAGAACCCCAGTGTAAATTAGAAACTTGTAGACATTGACAAGGCATGGCCATTGCAAAAAAACGGAACGAATTTAGGTACGTTAGTTTAGGAATTAGGGAAATTACAAGCATCATTCTATTGTGCTGGCCGAGTGGCTTTCCTTCCGAACAGTGAGTGTGAAATAAAGTCCAGTGGTCCTCAAAGTACGTGATGCTTGCTTGGTAACAAACAGCAACTGACATACTGATGACTCGACACAATCTGCTACATTACACGTATAGGCAGAATGGTGCTGCATATTATGCAAGTTGGCATAATTTAGTCACCGTGGTCGTCTAGAAAATAAAACTAAAGTTGCCTGTCCCTCAGGTTGACATTTCTCGTTTTGTTTCAGAGCTGATTACGGTTACTGAATTGTGCCAATTTGCGTATGCTGCCAAAACCATTACCTACCAATATAGTCCATGCTGTTAGTGCTAAAACATTTCAGTTCCGGCAACAAGCTACATATTGTACACGGAAGCTGCTTACATGTTGTAGTTTACAAATCCACCGGGAGACACTCCCGGAAGTGACGACGTATAGCCGTGGTGACGTCATCAAAATGGCCACCACGCGATGTACTAAATCTCTACTATCTCTGGAAGTAATTGATCAATTTTATCGTGCGACCTATTGTTGGAAAGATAATTTAATTTACTAAAAGAAATGCCTGAACAATAAATGCCATAAATCTGTTAGTTTTGGTTTAATCTGAAGAAAAACATAATATGACTGCTATGCGATATACTATTTCCCAATTATCTCCGAAACTAATTGATCAATCTTTTTTTGCATCCTATCGTTGGAAAGATAATTTAATTTCCTAAAAGAAATGCCGGAACAGTGTGCGCCGTAAATCTATTATTTTCTACGTAATTTGAAGGAAAGCACATTATGATGTCCTCAGAATGGCGATCATGCAATATACTAAATCTCGTGTATCTCCGGAACTAATTGATCAATCTTATCTTACGACCTATCGTTGGAAAGATAATTTAATCTTCTAAAGGAAATGCATGAACAATGTATCCCAAAAATAATTTTTTTTTTTTAATGTGAATGAAAAGATAATGCGCATGTAATTATTGCTGCTTTATATGTGGCTCTTTTCGAAACGGTAAATTATTAAAGCTGTGTCGGATTGTTCACAGTGCGTCACTTGAGCATTGACCTTCACAGGCACACGGTAGTGTACAAGAAAGTTATTGTTTAATATGACATCTCGTACCTGTCTCAGTACACTTGCAATTCTAAAGAGGCTACAGTACCCCAGCAGTTTTCATCCATCCCAGAATATCAATTCAGCCGATTCTTGTTGCCTCCTTTTAAACGGCTGTCTGAACTGTCAAGTCATCACCCTGATTCTGATAACCTCATTCTGCAGATTATAATAGCCTGCGATGCTAACCCTGTGTGCCTACCTACTTTGTTCTACGTGCGATCCGCCGATGACTTCAGAATGCTGTCTGCCCTTCATGGTGTTGCAACCAAGGCTTGAACAAAATTTTCATTCTAGCCACTACCTGCTAACTCACAACCAATCATTGAAATTACAGTCATTTCTAGGTGCAGCTTTGTGATGGTTGATCGGCCTTAAACTGCTGTCTGTGATGGATTGATCTTCTTTTATTATAATGTTCATTGTTCATGGCACGACAAACCATGGATGAGGAATTCACATCATATATTGAGAGCAGAATTGATGTGCATTTACCTTCAAACCTTCAGGGATGTTTTGACGGGAATGGAAGGCTACCCAAGATAACACTTTACCTTCATGGTCAGCCTTGCTTCTGGTGGATCCTGACCTGTCCATCATTTACTCGGGTGTATCAATGGGTTTTCTTTCGACCATTGGTAATGGTGCATCACATGAACATTTAGTCGTATGAGGAAGACTCGTGGAGGACTCGGGCAAGCCTATCTTGCTTTATTCTTTGATTGCCCTAGGTTGAGACTGGTTGTCACAGGCATACCTTCTGGCGGGTGAAAGATGAGACATGCCTGTTCCATAGAATGAGTTCGCCGATGTACTGAAGGTTATGTTCTATATTATCAATTGCAGCACAAGTGAATACATTATCGATAACAAAACGCAGAATAATACCAACTTTAATCACACATATAAAGTGGCAATAATTGCGTAGATTTGTGTTTCTTCAAATTAAACAAAAGAATCTTACGGCATACATTGTCCTTGCAGTTCTTTTGGCAAATTAAATTATACTAGCCGTACCCCCGGCGTAACATAAGCCAGTTTATCCGGTACCTGAGTGAAATACTGTACTGGGTACAATGGAATGAAAAGGGTGCTGACTACCCCTCTGTCTCCTTCTTTGAACTTACGCCAGTGTAGCTGATTCCCGCATGTGTGAACATGAAATGAAAACCGATTGCGAACCCTCCCCTCTTCGAGCCTCCATCCCCCCCCCCTTCGTCCCTCACATTCCCCATTGTGGTGAGATACCCACCTGCAGCCCCCTGGTTCTCTGTCCCCTCCCGCGTCCCCTGCCCTGCTAACCTGTGTATTCTCCCATTGTATGGTTTGAAACTCTACCCCCACCCCTCCTCCCCCTCTCTTGGAATCCATGGTGTTTTGTTTTCTTAAGAAAGTAAACAACTTTTTTTCACTGGAGGGCAACGCAGTGTTACTCAACCAACTTTGAAACTTTTCAACTCGGTGTAATAGTCAGCATTATTGAAGCAATAGTGTTTGTTTCTAATTGTTAGAGCGTATATCCATTCTCATTGTCGGCCGCTCGCCCTTTTTCTTTGCTACCGTGGCAAGAATAAACCTGCTCGCCCTCTTCCTGATTGTTGAAGCTTCGTTTGTTTAATCACGATCCCTCACCGCTCAGCAACGCAGCGTTTCGTTTAGGCTCGAGGGGGTCTTTCTTCTTCCCAGCACCTTGTGCCCGTTGGTTGCTGTGCGGTAATTGGACAATGGTCAATAGGGTAGTTGGGCACTTGTTCTGGTACTGGTCCTGGTACTTGTTCATGATGTATAGTAGTTAGATGTAAGTGGAGTAGTTTGAGCACATGGTGTAACAGTCCAGTAAGCTCTAACAAATATCAATATCAATATCTCATCGCTCACCAGCGAAATATATATATATAGATTTCCAACAATAGGTCGCAGGATAAGATTGATATATTCGTTCCAAATATACGACAGATTAATATGTTGCATGGCGGTCATGTTTATGACGCTATGATGTGTTTTTCTATATATTAAACAAAAACTAATGTATACCGTATACGGCAAAATTGCTCTGGCATTTCTTTTAACCAATTAAATTATCGTTCCAACGATAGGTTATACCATAATACGTTTTCCTTCAAATTACGCAGAAACTAATAGATTTACTGCATACATTGTTCAGGTATTTCTTTTAGCAAATTAAATTACTTTTCCAACTATAGTTCGCACGAAAAGATTGATCGATTACTTCCGCAGATAATTGAGAATTAATATATCACACAGCAGTCATACTATCTTTTTCTTCAGATTAAACCAAAACTAATAAATTTATGGCATATATTGTGCAGGCATTTCTTTTAGCAAATTAAATTATCTTTCCAACAGTAGGTCGCACATTAGGATTGATCGATTAGTTCCGGAGATAATAGACATTTAGTATGTCGCACGGTGGCCATTTTGATGACGTCATCACGGCTTACGTCGTCACTTCCGGGAGTGTCTCCCGGTTGATTTGGAAACTACTATGTGTGTACAGCTACCATGTGCAATATGTAGCTTGTTGCCGGAATTGAAATGTTTTGGCACTTTTTGTCGCTAACAGCACGTACTAATACCATGCGTGGAGTACGAAAGACCCTGACAGAACTGTTTGGCAGGAAAGCCACTCGGCCAGCATATAGAATGATGCTTGTAATTTCCTTAATTCCTAAACTAACGTACCTAAATTCGTTCCGTTTTTTGCGATGGCCATGCCTTGTCAATGTCTACAAGTTTCTAATTTACACTGGGGTTCTAAAAGCATGGTTAAAAAGTTAGCATCACGATGACCTTGAAAATGTGCATGAAGGTCAGTGATCGACACATGGTTAGTTGGCCCCCCGTTCGCTTACGTACCACGCAAAGTTTCATTTGATTGCCAAGGGTGGCCCCTTCCTTTCTGCCCCACCCTGTATATTCCATTGGTAACTTCCTTGCAAATGACGTGAAGTCTACAACAGACACTTTATCAAAAGATTGTGGAGCATCAGTAACAGTTGTAGTTCGTAACTTTGAAGGCTGTTGGAATTTATCAGGTTTTGTTAAAAATACATTTCTGGTTACAAAACGGGGAGAGGCCATTCATGCGTCAGAAGGGACCCTCGGCACCAATTGGCCCACTTGAAGTGAACGTGGAAAAAGAAACTTGCCGTAATCTGTTGTTAACTGATATTGCAAGGTGTCGAGGGTACCACATAAGCTCCCTTTTGACCCATGAACTAACCTCTCCCTCCTTATTTTTAACCAGAAATGTATTTTTAACAAAACGTGATAAATCCCATCTTGTTCACCAACTGGAGTCAAAGTTACAAACTGTGGCCATTGCTGATGCACCACAATCCCTTGATTAAGTGACTGTTGTAGACTTCATGGCATTTGCAAGGAAGTTACCACTGCAATATCAGAACCTGAAGACATATGGAGGGTATGCTGCCACCTTTGGAAAGCTATTTGTCAAGCATGCCACTAAAGCAAGCGTGTCGACATTATTTTTGACATCTACAAGGACAGAAGTGTAGAGAGTTTAAAAGGTCCAGGTATTCAAAGAAATCTTCTGTAGGATACGGAGCACCAAATAATACCACATCGCTTTCTGTTGATACTGACGTTGACTGGGTCTCGTCTAAAAACAAAAAGATGTTGCAGCCATGGTTTGCTGATTACTTATCTCAGAAAGAAGCTTCCAAAAAGAACTTAAGTTATCATTTTTCGGGGAGGGGGGAGTGCTGAGGGGGTGATGAAACAATATGCATTACTTTGAAGAATGGGATCACAGAAGAAGAGCTGAGCTGAGCTGCGCATCTGATCTTGAAGACACAGATGACAGGATTCTAGCTCATATTTCTCATATGACAATTACTTCAAACGCGAGTGAATTTGTTGTGACAATGACGTGTTTGTTAATGCATTTTATCACTACCATGATAAGTGGAATTGGCTCTGGAGTGGGGAAAACGTCCTGGTGTATTCCATTTCACTCCCTTGCTACTGAAAACAGAGTACCACACACCGTTTTGACAATTTTACCTGCAATCCATCTCTAAAATGCTGCAACACCACTAGCAAAGTGTGCGAAGCTGGCAACTTTGAAAACGGCAGAATCTAATGCTGAAGACCTGTTACTCGATTTTGGCAAGGCACGATTGAATGAGCATATGGAAAGAGAATGCAGAAGAATTTTTGGTTCATTCACTTGGCTCACGTTTACATAAAATGGATCAATTGGATTTCCTTCAATACCTTCACAAAAAATGCGGAACTTTCAGATGGATTTACGCATTGAATGTATCAGCAAAGTTAGATCCACTGGACTATAACATGGCCCCCTTGAGGCGGCAGCTAATGGTAACAGGTAGTGACTGTGGTAACACAGAAGAGGGATATTAAATTCCACAAATGCAGAGGTGCCATCGGAACCTGAGGATTTTCCCAGGCTTTGTAATTGTCATTAAAGGGATATACCTCCCAGCGCCATTTTTTGCGATCCTCCACATTAAGTACGGCCCCAAAGGTCTATTTACTTACCGTTAGTGTTTCCCTTGCTAAAAATCCTTTTGAAAATGTGGCGTCTAGGAGATTTTCTGTTGAATACAATGGAACTTTATTTACGAACGACCCGTAACTATACGATGCTTTGCGCGCTTACAATAACCGTGACGTTTCATCATTCTCTGTGTGTGCATGTACTAATCTGCTAATAATTGCCATGAGATCAAAAATCTAATAGCGCAATGCGATAAAAATTAAAATTAATTATTCCAATAGATCGCCGAAGCTAAATTATAAGACACTAGCCTAGAAAATTATAAATTGTGATGTTAAAATACGACAATCATTACGGTTTGTAACGACACGATTAATGCTTTCATGCTGGTTCGTCTATTAGGCACAATGCTAAATGAGACAGTAGCTACGTTCTTTCACTGCGAAGAACGCAGCTACTATCTCAGATGACCTTTGTGTTCGTATTTGCGCGGAAGGCGATCAGCGTGAACTGTTATAAGGCAGGCCAGATGTATGTTCCTGTAGAAGGTTGAAAATGATGTGTTGTGACCTTTGGAAATTTCAGAACATGCTTTGGAAATTAAAACTGGGTTTTAAGTGCTATTCAAGTATATTCTAGTAAAAACTATGACTCATTGAAATTTGGGAAGAGGGGAGGGGGAGTTATTGATTTAGTCCATAGCATACAAACCTAATTTTACCGCCTTGGGTGTTGTGATGCCCTTTTGACAGTCAGCAAACCGGAACATAATGGGAATTTCACAAATTGTTGTTGGCACACTACAACTCGTGTTTTTTTGCTCTTATTTTTTTACAGTTATAGGTCGATTGCACGAAGGATGTCCTTCCCATATGCATCGGTACAAGTCCTCTTGCTTTTGGGTTTCGAAAGAATTCGTGTCCAGCCAGGAAGCCAGCCGAAGATGCCGGGCTGTAAAAGGTCGTCTTGCAGTGCCCAGAGATCACGAAACGCAGCGATTTCTGATGGACATTACTGATGGAGGAGTGTAAGGCATTCATACATTAGACCACGTAAGTGGGGCAGTACATAGTTACCGACTGTCCCACGCTTTTAAGTTAATCCTAATTATGCTATTCTTTATTCGTAACGTACTTTCCCTTATTGTGGATACGATGGTATGTACCGTGGTCATGTTGATAAATGTTTTGCAAACATAGCAGGCTACTGTTTCACATCGCAACTGCACTACCATAAACCAACATTTAGTAGCAGACGGTCAACATTTGAAACTGGTCTTGTAAGCATACAAGATCAACCAAATCTGAAAACGAAAAAAAAAATACAACTGACCCGACTGAGATTCGAACGTAAGACTTTTTTTGGCTGTAATATCCTGAGTGTTAATTTGTGTGTTTTAGCATGAAACTCCTTTCGAGGTTTTATTTCCCGAGACCGAAGTTTGATGGAAATTGGCTAAAAAGGAGTTGAGTGCTATAACGCAGAAATTATCGATTTCATAAAAGCACAAGAGTCATTTGGTGTGAGAATTATTGTTTTCTTTCCGTAAATGATTCTTCAAAGTAATTTTGATTTACGGTTTCTATTTCGATTTCGATTTACGATTTCGATTTTAATTTCGATTGGCAATGTTTAGA
>JAHWFP010020179.1:0-22759 GCA_023313725.1 Lithobius niger
TCCCGAGACCGTTTATCACTTTTTATTTGACTGCCCTCTGTGGGCTGGTCGGCGTTGCTTTTTTCTAGGGAGAACAGAGGATAGTTTGCGCCGGGTCTTGGGTGTCCCCCCGCATTCTGGGGTGCGTCAGCATTCTTTGTACAGGGTCCTCGCGTTCTGTAGGGCCACGGGGCGCTTCTCCTCAGTTGGAGCCTCAGCTTGTTAGCCGCTCCTCTACCCAATGGGTAGAGTTGTATAGGGCATGTGCGACTTTAGTGTGAACCTGTGGAATAGTGGGTGTACTGGTGTACTGGGTGTGTCATGTCATGTTAGATATAAGTAGTGTTTAAGTCTCCTCGACCGAGTGTACGGCTTCAAGGCCATTTTAACTCGAATAAAGCATTAAAGCATTAAAGCAACACTCTAGCATGTGCCTAGATAAGCTGTGTGCCCATTTAGTAAACTTAGGTGATAAGAGTGTCTTGCATGGCTTTTATCGGTTTAAAATTGGTTTTATTTACTCTGTTTCAGGTCATGAAATGGAGCATGCAACTTGGAATAAAGGAATTTTCTGCTTATGCATTCAGTATTGAAAACTACAAACGCACCAAGGAACAGGTCAAGCAACTCCTGGATTTACTTGCAAGAAAACTGAAGACCCTACTATCAGAAAAGTAAAATTAATTGATCATTTGGTAGCCTTCATTAAGAATGAATGTTAGCAATACTACGCAATAAATATAAATCATATCAAAAACAAAACTGGTAAAAGGGGCCGCCAAGTTCCGAATGGTTCGGCCCTTCAAAGGAGTGATATCAACACACCAAAACATTCGCCAACCTAATCGCACCGAATAACACTTCGGACGTTAGATGAAAATTTGAACATTTCTACCGAAAGTAGCAATGTTCTAGTTTTCATTTAACCTTCGAACTATTAAGCGGTGCGATTAACTTGGCGAATGTTTAGGTGTGTTGATATCACTCCTTTGAAGGGCCGAACCATTCGGAACTTGGCGGCCCCTTTTACCAGTTTTGGTTTTTGATATGATATTACTCCTTTTTTTTAATTGTGTATTGGCTCAACTCCACTAATGTGCAGATGTGTGCCAAAGTGCCACATCAACAAGAAATTGGTTTTCAACAATTTGCTACTACCTTTTGCCTATAGGCCGAACCATTCTCAATTTAGTCACCCTCTTTATGGGTTTTTGGTTTGGTTTTAATTTTGTTATACTTTGTATTACAATATTTAGTTAATTTTGGTGTGTTGATATCACTTCTTTTGAAAAGCCGAACCACTCAACTTAGTGGCCTCTTTACCAGTTTTTGGCTTTGTTTATTTTGGTTTAACATAACAGTTGGTTTATTTTTCGTGAATTGGACGTGAAGACAATTTCTTTGCAACGTTGTTTAGATTTATCGTGATGCACTAGTGTGTGTCTTGGCACGTACATCAGTATCCACGTTCTCATTGTCCGAACTTTGGCCGTCCAATGAGAGACGATGCCGACAATGCTAACAATGGTTATAACAATATTTTCGTACTTACGCGCCGTCCCACGTCATCCCTGTTACGGCCCCAGGCTCCAAACCATAAAAGGTATGCAGTTCGTATTGTACTGCATCCATTCGTCTAATGTCATAGCTGGAAGCCTCCCCGTTATCTCGGTATCTATGAATAATCACCCTACGGGATTTAACATGGGGATGAGCGAATTAGCTAGCTAGTTAACACGTTTACAACGTTATTGAGGGTCAGATTTTGCACTGAAAGGAGCTTAGCTGGCATTCCTACACTAGTTAATTTTTGTCAGGTGGGTCATTGCTTTTGATTTCAACACAATTTAAGCTTTTGTACCGCATTATTATTTTTCCCCAAGTACCTGAAATGTGCCCAACTATGCTTCAAGATATAAGATACTGACGCTATGGCGCCGCGCTACAATGGTTAACAACCTCGACAATTGAACTGATGTGATGTTTGTTGTGATGATTGTTGCCTAACTTGGCGCGACACACTACCGTGTGTCTAGATTAGCTTGTTTTGTAGTAAAAGGTTACTTGGATATCGTATGCAAAATAGCTGCCCTAATGGTAAACTTGGCATGAAAAACTATTAAAAATACTTCACTTTAAGCTATTTTATTTTTGCCATGAATGTCTGAATTTAACCCGTTGGTCCTTAGCTACTATGCACATATATTTTTGTTTCTATGTGCCATGAAAATGTTCATTATCTGATTTTTAGCATTCGCCTTCTTTTGCTGTGCAATCTAGAGAATAAAAAGTTCTTGATCCGTCCGGCGCCGCTACCCGCTGCGCATGCACAGCCTCCACTATATAAACGCAGACGAAGGTATTTTCTTCATCTTTCCTTCTCTACACTTCGACCTGCTAGGTCATGCTCTCTGTGCGCTCTCCATTCGGAACCTGTTTTCTCCACGGTCGCCCTATGCCTCGTACGAAGGGTACTCCTCGGGACCCTCTTCCTCGTTTGGCGTCCTCCTATTTCCCTGTGGTCGTCATTTCTGATGACCCACCTTTGCCTGAATTTTCGGCAATCTCCGTCTGCGGTTTCCAATCGCCTCAACAGTTCCCAATCGCCTCCTTGTCGCCTACGGTCCCCATCATTGGACCATCAGAGCCCGATCCTCTGGTCGCTTCTGGGTCTACCATCAACACCATCAACTCCTCCGATTCCATCTGGTCAGTCGTACTCGACCCCGGATCTTCGGTTTTTTCAAGACGAACTTTTGTGGGCCAAGGAAATATACTCCCGTCTTAAGTAACAAGTCAAAACTCATCGTGCCAGATGTCGGTGACCGGTCTTACTGACCAAAGCTCTTATCGACTTATCCTCACAGTCGTCTCATAGGTCCAGTACCTCCCACTCTGTACCAGCGGAGGGCGACAATGAACCGCTCTCAAGGGAGAAAGTTTACGAGCCTATGTATTCAGTACTTTGATCGTTCAACCGTAAGCAACAAATTTCTCCGGTCGCCCCTCACCCCAGACGTTTTATGGACGACTGTGTGGCTTCAAGGACCAAGAAGATTCGTCTATCCACGGCCGATGTTGCCAGTCCTTCTCGTCAACGGGAACTACCTCCCCATTCACCGGCTCCCCGACGGCATCATCCATTGCCTCCGCCGGAATCGGAAGCTTCTTACTAAGTCTATAGTGACTATCTACCTCCACCGGTCGACCATATTGATGTGTTGTCAATACAAGCTCACTTCGACCAACCGGTCGTCCCAGAATCTTTTTCTGATCTCCAGAAAGCCAGTGAGGATATCACACCGGACTGTTTCCTGTACAATCCTTCACCACAAGCGACCGAGCCTTGCAAGAACTGCGACCTCTCTACGGGAATCGACTTCGGTGTCCGTGACCAGCTTTCTCATCAAAACCCGGTCCTCAGCCAGTCCACTACTCTGGTCACCACTCTACTTCGCACAGACATCCTAATTTTAGAAAACGGCTCCTCGTTGCAACTCAACAAGGACCCGCCACCGCCTCAAACCAGTTGTGAATCGTTCTTCTTCCGACCTTCCGGTGATGGGGTGGCCAATCCCCACAACTTTTGAACCTACCCCCAGTCGGAATTCCTCACCACGGACATCAAGTTGGACTTCGGTATCTCTCCCCACAGAGTTTCGGTCCCCTCTTCAGTCCTACACGACTGCGACCGTCTCCTACATCTCGGTCTACGAGCGGCCTCCCAAGCTGACGTTTTAAACACAGCCGCTATTGATATGTGCGAGAAACTTTCTATTAATCCATCTCCGGACGATACCAAGGACATCGCATCCCTGGTCGGCTAGATGTTTCGCAAGGGGCGTTTTTCCGCCTTCCATTTCATGAACTGGGTAACATGGGCTCTCTTAAATTGAACGCTGTTATTTTGCGACGTAGTGCTCAAAAGGCCCCAGTCTTCATGGTTCCACTCCACATGTCCTTTGGAATCAACCGATTCATGAGGCTAACATTAGTTCGGGGGCTTATTCCAAAGCTCGTCCCTCACCTAGACATCACATGAACACCAAAGCCTTACAAGCCTTATAAGGGCCCTCTATGACAGCGACCGGTAGGACCTCCGGCCCCTACCAAACCAAACGACGACTGGGTTATGCCTCAACCCCGTCCATAGCCTCATCCTGCTTCTCCACCATGCCGCGTCAGTTGGCCTTTCCGAACAAGGGACAGGGACGTGGTCGCAGCACCCATTTGGCCGTAGCTCAACACCAGACTACCGCAGTAGCCACAACTCCCCCGGACCACGCCAGTGATCCAGGTCCTCTCGTTGACAATTAAACCTTGCTGGCACCAGTAAGTGGCCGCCTTCGGTTCTTCCTCCTAGCCTTGCAAGAAATAACGTCTGACCAAGTTATGCGTTCTATAATTTCCAAAGGATTTTGCCCTTTTTTTTACCGGTCGCCTCTACTCCGGTCCCCTCCTTGGCTAGAAGCTACACCGCCAACGGATTTCCTCACTACCGAAATCATGGTTCTTTTAGCAAAACAGGCTATATGGACTGCATCCAATCCGGAGCAGCCAGGATTTTACAGCAGTATTGTGGACTCACTGTCATGACGGTCCTTCTTTGCAGGAGAATGGTCCTCAAAACATCGATTTGCACCTTTCTTTTCTGACTGTGAGGGCGGCCATATCACGACCTCTGCACCATGAGGCTCAATGCCAGACTTCCCTACTTTGTCAGCCTGGTGCCCAACGATCAAGCATGGGCAGTGGACGCCCTGATATTGGATTGGAGTTTCCTCTTCGGTTACGTGTTTCCTTCACCCAAGCTAATTCTTCTGGTCTTATGGAAAGTGGCACAATCGCCGAGAAGCTTCATCCTGATCGCCCCAACTGGCCGTCGGCCGCCTGGTTTCCCCTTCTACTCAGTCTCCTGATCGAATCTCCTCGGTGTCTATACCAAACATAGCGGACCTACTGTCCTAACATCGAAAACATCCAAACCATCCAAACCCCGGAAACATCCAAACCCCGGACCCTCCGACTACATGCGTGGCTGCTCTCATCAGATTACTCGAAACAACAAGCGTTCCTACGTAGGCCTCTCGTATTGCCTCTAAAGCAATCCAGTCGTCCACCAACAAAATCTATGACAGCCATTGGAGACAACGGCCTCGTTGGTGTCTACCTCAACAGATCAATCTGATCGCTCCATCTTTAGCACAACTTCTATTCCTTACGGACCTCTTCAATGAAGGATTGCGAGGTTCCATTAACCTCATTTACCGGTCTGCCCTGAACACCATTTTCCGAGCGGCCAAATATTCCGCACTGTTGGATGTTTTCCACATCTCAGCTCTCCTCAAATCATTTGTACTCGAGCGACCGGTAATCCTTCGTCTTTTTCCAGATTGCGACTCATCTATAGTCCTCCCGTCTCTTCTTTCGGCACCCTGCGAACCCCTGTCTTCATGTTGCCTCAGCCATCTAACCCGGAAGATCGTCTTTCTAGTAGCCCTGGCCTCCTGTTTCCTGTGCAGCGAAGTATAAGTCCTCTCGGCGACCACCACTGACTGTTTCTTCTACAACGACTGTTCAGCAGTCACCCTGACGCCCCGAGCATCCTTCCAGGCCAAGACCCAGAAGCGTGGCGACCGTACCAACCCTATTTGCATTCTGGCCTTGTCTCCTATCTTTGGCAGCGAACCAGAAAATGTCTCTCTGCTCAGTTTGTGCTCTCCGCTACTACTTGAAACGCTCCAAGTCTCTGTGACGTAGTCGCTCTAAACTCTTTCTCCCCTTTGCGTCATGACAGGAGAAACATCAGCACACATGGTCGCCACATGGATAGAGACTGTCATCTTGGACACTTACAAAGTTCTCGACATAGACTGCGCAGACCAAGGGATACGAGTTAACGCTCATGAACTTCGGGATATCTCACCTTTTTGGGCTCACCACAGTAGCATTCCCGTTACGGCATTATAGAAGCTGCATCCTGGAGACACCCGATTATGTTCACATCTCACTACCTGCGAGATATGTTGGCCCAAGCGGATGGTTTGTATTGCATCGGTCCTTTTGTGGCCGCCAATCGAATACTTTTAAAATCCAGTAAGCGAACCAGTCTCCAACCTCCGACGAATCTCCAATCGTTCGCATAGACTTATCTTCCTGGGGAACCGGTCCACGACCCTAGGGGGTTCCGCCACGTGGCGCCCGTCACCTTTGACGAAATCAGTGGAATGCTAAAAAGCAGGTAATGGATATTGTCATAGCACATAGAAGGCCCAAAATTCCAGATGCAGCTGGTTGATTTTTATTCTATTACCCTTATGAAAATATACACATTACCTTTCTCCCACGTTCCTCCCCTCTGTGTCGCCACTGGGGCACTTAGAGGAACGAAAGATTAAAAAAAACGTCCTTCGTCTGTGTTTATATAGCGGAGGCTGCGCATGCGCAGTGGGTAGCGGCACTGTACGGATCAAGAACTTTAATCTCCTTATTGTGCAGCAAAAGAATGAGAATGCTAAAAATCAGGTAATGTATAATTTCATAAGGGCAATAGAAACCATCAACCTGCTGCATCTGTTATTTTGGGCTTTTTGGCATTGAATAACGTCTGAGATCAGAATGCCCCAACCATTTAGGTTAAATAATGGGTGTAATGCTGATTACGTCCTACCAGAAATATTTCGCAGATGTGAGCCGGCTAAGTCTCGTGGTTTAGCTTACTATCAAACTACACTTTTCGTGTAGACACTGCCATCGTGACATCCATACACTAGTCCTGACATGGTTGTTTTATACTATTCACATAATAGCAGTAATGGCAATACCCACAATTGGATAAGAATTGTCAGTTAGTAGAAGGGATGAGTGAAGAATCTGGGCATCTTGTCCTAACAAGTGCAAATGATGTTGACATCTTGGAAGTGGAGATTGGGGCAGATTAAACAATTATTTTCAAGGTGCATTATTCTATAGGTTCGGGGAATGTTGGGGGTCTGTTAAGTAAATTAGAGGAAGTAATTAAGCTCAGTGAATATACAGATGTGCTGGGCCTGCAAGAAGCGAACCTACCAGTAGGAACTGTAATAAATCTTTTATCATTTAATTATTTGTACAGCAACCCAATATCCAGTATTCAAGTGTTTGTGAGGTGGAATATAGCGCATCAAATTTTATCAATTCTATTTTGCCTGGGAGTGGATGCATGCGAAGTGAGGGTACGGACTGGAAGTGGATGGATTTTTATTGTTTTTCTGCATGTTGTAGGTAATTTTAGTGCAAAAGATTGGGTCTCCTGGCTCAGAATATTACCGAGACCATTAATAATCTGTGGAGACTTCAATGCACACCGTTATCACTGGGGAAGTGCACGTTGCGATAAAAAAGGTCGCATAATAGCTTCGACATTGGATACCCTGGGCCTCACTGTAGTTCAGGATGGCACACCAACCTTCATTCGAAAATCAGGTGATGTCATACAAGAATCTATATTAGATATTTTTTTGTTATCTGATGAACTCCTGAATCTCTTTGCTTTTCAAGTATCACATGATCTCCGATGCAGTGATCATTTTCCGATCATATTGTATCCGGTGAGGTCATATTATAAAAGGGAATTGAGGTCTGCCGGCATCACTAGAACAGAGCAACCAAGGATTAAGCACGGCTCATTTGGAGGGTGGCTCGATAAGTGGCATGGAGAAGCAAAGTCTAGTCGATCTAAACTAAAGTTAAACAAACCAAATTGGTGGACACACAAATGCACAATTGCTGTGAGGGATCGACGTCGTGCGTTATAACAGTGGAAATGGCACCGATCAATTGAGCGATGGTTAGTGTATCTTTTGGATCGCACAGGAGTCCAAGTATATTCTGCGTACAGAGAAGTTATCCTTTGGTCCACGTCTTTGTGCACGGATTGGGAAAGGAATTTCATCTTCTCAGGTTTGGCGTCTTATCCAGCCACAAGATGATAAGCCAAAAATATCTTGGGTATATTTGATCAAAGAGGTGAGTGGTACGGGGCTCGCAGATGGCCAATGCATTTAATAAACTTCGGAGGTGTATGAACTTACTTTGGGCTAGGCGCCAAATTGGACCAATCAAGTTTGGTCAGAAGGGACTGAGTTACCACTAACGATTGATGAGCTAAATGCTGCATTGGTCTGTTGCAATTCTAATAGTGCAATGGGGATAGACAAGGTCTCCTACAGAGAATTAAAGGCTTCATGTGAGGAAGCCAAAAGAGAGCTTTTATCCCAGTTCCAAAATGTTTTTGAGGGGCACAGTCTACCTCCATCCTGGCAGTTTGCGATTCTAACACCAGTGGGTAAACGCGGAAAAACACGCTCTTCGTTGATAGGGTACCGTTCAATAGCGCTACTATCATGTATTAGGAAATTGTACGAGCGAATTCTACTTAGAAAGTTAAATTGGGTTTTGGAGCACTCAAGAAAGTTGGCTGCAAAGCAGTTCGGGTATCGTGAACATCGCTGTGCCCAGGACACTATTTTGTTTTTAGAATCAAGTATTAGAGAGGCATGGGCTCAAGGACATGTTGTCTTGGCTGTATTCCTAGATATCCGGGCGGCGTATGATACGGTAGTGTCTGACTGGGTCTATCATTCGTTGTGTCGATTGGGAGTCAGCAAACAATTAGCAGATGCAGTTCTGGCATTGCTTGGCAAGAGGCCATATGCAACGAGGGTTGACGTCTTTTGGTCTGACACTTTCACAACTGATCGCGGATTGCCCCAAGGTAATTGTTTAAGCCCGTTTCTCTTTATGGCAATCCTCAACTATATTATTTTAGAATTGGGTGAGACTGAGAATATTGTAGTGTTTGCAGATGACATGGCAGTTTGGCTCATAGGAAACGATGTTACTAATCTAGTATGGCTCATGGAACGAGTCATAAAAAAGGCAGTGGTTCTGCTAGGTAATAGAGGCCTGGCGTTGGCGGTGGAGAAGACGGAATTAGTAGTCTTCACCAGGCAGGATATTCTGCCGGTGACTCTTAATAAAGGAACAGTCAATATACAAGCAGTTCCCCAAGTTCGGTATCTCGGGATGATCTTGGACACTCAATTGAATTGGATAAAAGACGTTGCGTTGGGCAACAGTATGAGAGCACTTACAATTCTTGGGAGTGGCAAACACACAGGAACCAGGGCAGTAATGCACTTCTTTTTTAAGTCTTACGTTAGATCGTGTATGGGCTTTCTTTGCCTTTTCTAGCACTTTCTCGTAAATTGTTAAGTGATTTGCAAAGTGGTAGTTAATGACTGCTTATGGCTCATACTGCGTTGTTTGTCATCAACTCCCATTTCGGCACTCTTAGTTGAAGCAGGTGAGGCACCAATACATCTCAGAGCCTCTGAGCTTCTGTTGAAGTTGAATTTAAGATGCCTTGGTAGAGGTCAGGAGGATGTATTGGGTGGGATTATCAATGACTATCGGCACTTGGACCAATAGCACGGAGTTGTATGGGCACAATGGGACTGGGGACAACGCTATTGTTAGAGCCCATTTTGGAACAATTTTCGGTTCCGAATTATATATCCCTGCCGTGTCCATGGGGATGGAGCAGTAAGTAGCATGACCGGAATTTTTTTGCAAAGTCATCACTCCCATGTAACGAAGGTGTACTGTGATGCGTCGTTTCACAGTGACACTTGGCAAGGAGGTATAGGGATCTTTATACCGAGCCTTAAATTAGGTGTCAGGCGCTTGCTAGTGAAAGCTCGTTCAGTGTTTTTGAGCGAACTAGTAGCAATTTCAGTGGCATTGGATATTGCTATGGAGCTAGATTTTACGGCATTTTGCAATTTGCATGGACTCGGCTTCCAGTGTTAAGTATCTGCGGCAGTGTGTGGCAATGATGAAATTTGATCACCAGTTGCCTTAGAAATTTGGTGGAATCTGTTCAATGCTAGCCGTGTTGCTAATGTTGGAGTATTGTGGGTAAAGGGGCGCAGCAATTTGTTAGGGAACGAGCATGCTGATGAGCTAGCACGTCAGGGGTACTCCAGGATGGAAAACCCAGTGACGGTTCCATGTGTTCCTATAGATTTATATCCAGTGATCAGTGTGTGGGTAAAGAGTAAATGGCAAGAGGAGTGGGATAGGAGAGCAACGGGGAGATTGTTGTATGAGATACACCCCAAAATAGGTGTGTCACACAAAATTTCTCATCTCTGCTACATGAAGCAGCGACTATTTCTAGGTTGCGAATAGGACATACTAGACTAAGGGGTCATGCATTTCGTCTGGTCTGGGCACTGACACCGCGGTGTGACTGCAGAGCAGTTGAAACGGTTAAGCACTTTCTTTTGGATTGCCCGCTCTATGAAACTCACCAGCAGGTCATTCTTGGGCAAACTGGATTTGGTGACAATATAGGGAGCGCTCTGAGCGTTCAGTTGGACTCTGTGGTGAGTAGGAGACGTTGGAAGGCGATTGTAGCTTTTTGTCAGGCAACAAGAAGAGATGTACAAGTGTATAGATGTATAGGTTTAAAATTATTGTGGGCGCATGGCTGTGGGGCAATGCTTAATAAAATACAATACAATACAATTCTGTCTTTGTTTGGTCATCGCACGTTCAAAGTGAGGTGCGGAAAGGGCATCTCTTTTAAACACATTGTTGGGGGTTTTGGCAGACAGGGTCAGATTTGAAGGGATTGGGCCTCTGCTATAATGTACTGTAGGGGCCTCTGCACACCTGGGGGGGGGGACTAAAGAAGTGCCAGAGCTATAGTATTTAAAAAAAAGTTGAACGAATTTGAACGAATATGAAGCTTTCTGACAATTTAGAGATGCTATTTCATTCATTTCAATTTTTTTCAAAAAAGAATTTTTAAAACAAGGGCCTCCGGTAGTATGGGGGCAGGTAGGAGAAGGGGGGGGGGTGAGTGAAATCCGGGGCAGAGAGTCCTGTAAGCTAGCGTATCTAAAGAAAAAAGCATGATTTTGAAATGTGTTCCTGCAACTTATAGATTAATTAATTTCAAATTATCCAAATAAACAAGAACCTCCTATAATGGGGGCCTCCCAGAGGATCCCCAGATTCCCAGGCTGCCCAATCTGACACTGCTGGCTGAGCAACGGCGAAGAAGCTAGCTCAACGAGGTTAAAATAAAACATTTCCAGCTTTTCTAGGCTAAAAAAGCCTAGAAAGGAGTGTGGAGTCAATTTTAATAGATACAATTATAAATTTTATTGAGAAAACTTCAGTTATTGGTGGAGACCAGTTTGGTTTGCTTCCTGGCAAGTCTGCATTCCACCAATTATTATTGGTACTCGACCACTGGACATCCGCTTCCGACGTAGGAGCACCCTGCGATACGATATATCTTGATTTTAAGAAAGCTTTTGAAATGGTTATCCATCGCAAACTTCTGTTCAAAATAAGTAGCTGTGGTATCAGCGGCAAACTTTGGTCTTGGCTCAAAGCTTTTCTCCAAAATCGCATTCAACTGGTGGTAGTTGAAAATGTTCGCTCATCGGTGGTTAAGACCATATGTGGCCTTCCACAGGGATCAGTGCTCGGTCCACTCTTTCTTTACATTAATGATCTAAATCTTACTAATGGAAATACTTACGGCTACAAGTTCGCCGACGATATTAAGATTGGTGCAGAAAACCTGTTCCTCGGCCCATCTGTAGCATTAGCAAATGAAATTTTGTATGTTGAAACATGGTCTGATACCTGGCAATTACCTCTTTCGGTAAATAAATGTCTCTCGTTCCACACTGGAAATTTATAGGGGTGTTATAACTACATCAGTAATAATATAAATCTCCCATCTGTTAAAGAAGTCGGAGATTTGGGCGCTTGGTTTACTTATGATTTGAAATAGTCTCTACATTGTCAGAAGATCTGTGCACTGGCATTAGAGCGCTTGGCCATTATTAATAAATGCTTTACTTCGGGGAGTTTGTCAAACAAAATTTGGGCATTTAAGATATTTGTGTGCCCTATTCTGGAGTATGCATCACCTGTGTGGTCGCCTTATCTGGCAAAGGATATTGACTTAATTGAATCTGTACAACGTAAATTCACCCAAAAACCTTTTGGGCTGCGGGATTTACACTATCAGGATAAACTTTCCAGGTACGGCTTTAGACTTGCTGGAACTACGTAGGATCAGGTCCGATTTGATTTTAACTTGTAAGATATTGCATGGCATTAATCCTGTTGATCTTCCATTCTTTGACGTCGTGCCAAGGACCCATTTCACTGGGGCACAAATGGAAACTCGTTATTCAGGGTTCCATTACGGACTGTAGAAAGAATTTTTTTCACTACGTGTCGTCAAAATTTGACATGCCCTGAGCTCAGAAACCGTACGTGCAAACACCTTATCGGGTTTTTTTGCAGATTGCTCCTTAAGGAGCCTCTAAATGTTTTCCTTAAGCGACCAATATAGTATTTTAACTTTTTCTTGAATGCTTTGTGTATTATTATTATTATTTTAATTTTTATTTCTTTACATATATTGGCAATTGGTTTTGGCCAAGCTTTATACTACGATTTACATTTATTTTATTTTATTATTTTTTATTATTTTAAGAACCATTGACAATGATACCCGGCTTTTCCCCTCACTTGTCCCTCATGTTTGGCGATGCCATCGGGGACCATTGTGTCCCTGGTAGGTCTAACCTTGGTGGTAAGGCATTCGTGACTCCAACCCAATACCATCTAACCCTTCCTATGTAGTCAAGCCATCATCATCGTTTTAAACTTTTAAACTCTTAAACTTTTGCAATTAAAAATTTTTAGTTTTAACATCGGATGGCAGTTAGTGACCACCAGGTCCTTGCCATTCCGGTTGCGTTTCCAACGAACCTATATTATTATTATACTATTATTATTTTATTTATTATTATTATTTTTAAAAATCGCCTTTTTTAAATCATTTTTTTTTTAAATACAGTTTTTTTTTTTGCGATGTCGATTTAGTTTATTGGGAAACATAATGTCCGGTAATGGTAAAGTTTAGTTGCAAAAAATTACAGCCTTTTCGAAAACGTAAACCATCTGGTGTCTTACACTTGAAATATTGCAGCTGTCACGAATGTAAACAGCTAGCTTATCGCACATGTTTTGTGCAACCAACCAAAACAACGGCAATCACAACGCGATTCATAGCTTCTAAGTCAAAAAAAGATTGGAATTTGTATTTATTGGAAATGTATACAATATATTTTACATTTGCAATCCAATTCTGAACCAGCTGAACTTTCAGATTCATCCACTGCGGTCAGATTCACTAAAAACATCGTTTACGATGAGTGCCGCTATGTTGTTTGGATTTAGCCCATGGGAGCGCTAAAACCAGGACTTAACCCATGGGAGAACTGAAACCTGGACCATTGTTAAGAGTTACCGTAACATGGTGCCATCTCTTGGCCAGATTTGGAACTACGAACTTCGACCACGGTAATAATGAAAGTTTAGGCACTATTAGCTAATATTAGCTAATATTGTCAAATACACAGAAATTAAAAAAAACTGGACTTAGACCATTTGTGCTCCAAGCGGCTCATTTTATGATTTTGGTTTTATATTTTTTTTATTTTCTAGTCGAATAATTTCCTTTAATGCAAACTACAAATAACTAATTACTCGCAAAAAGGAGCCACGTCTTAATTCTACGCATTTCAGATAAATAAGGATCATGTGTTGGTTGTTTGTTGGCTGTTCGTTTATGGGTATGACAAATTTTCTTTAGCAATAACAATTTAACTTAGTAGTTAGTATGAGGGAGTGTATTAGGGTAGGGCGCTTGGCTACGGTTAATGATTAATAGTTTTTATTGTGAGCCTGGGCCCATAGCCTCATCACAAAACAACCTCGTCCAAGAAACAACCAACTACATCGGCTACGGGCCACTGAAATTGAAATTTGTTTATTATGAGCCATAGCCCAAGGCCAAGCGCACAATCACAAACTACACTACACAATACCGATACACTACAAGCTACTGTACTACAAATTACCACACTCCACGGGCCACTGCTCTCAATAATAAAATTCAATTAAATCAACATGCACCTGCAAATACGCGAGATACGCGTCCGACACAATGCTTTTAACAATACCGAACAATACTTTTAGGGTTACAAACAATACTTTAACAATCCATAGTCCCCCAACGCGCCAGTTATCTCACTAACCCAAGGACCCTCCATTCCCAAACCACCAAAGGTATGTAGAATTAATGTCGCCCAATGCTCACAGCAACTTTCATTTCAAAAGGTCATCTGAGTCGTTCACAATCGGCTTCTTAAAGACTTTGGAAATTAACATGGCTTCCGGGCCACTAGTAGCTAGTTAGCTAGCCAACACATTATCAACGATCTTTGGTAGCAGTTTTTTTCCTAGGAAGAGTCGTCCGACGAACTAAAACCGTTGCCTTACATTATAGGGACGTAATGCCTGATTGTCAAACAGATTTGCAGCCGTTTTTGTCGTATGCAAGTATTTTATTGAGTTACTCGTCGTAGTCTATAAAACTTCTGCTTCATATAAAACTTTTGCTTCAGATAAAGACACATGCTTACGCTTGCCGCCTTCATGCAACAACAACAATACAACAACAATGAAACAACAACTTGGCAGCGACACACTAGTGCGTGTCTTGATACGTGTGCAGTATTATACATTCACTTTGTCTGACTTTATTAGCACAACTTATTTGTAGTCTTTGGCACTGTATTTGGAAACATGCCCATCGGCCTTGTAGTAATCTCAGTATCATAACTATCACAACTATGCACGTGACAGTGTGCCACGTGCAACAATATACTTATCATCTCTCGAAGCCACAGGCCCCATGCCGCTTGTGCTGCTGCCTCCTTTTTCACCTTTTGAAGTCAAGATGAGACCTTTGTAGCCTACAGCTCATTTTCCTAATATATCGCCAGACGTCGCGTTTGGCTTCTGTGGTCAAACTGTACTTCCAATTTTGTTATTTGTTTTTTCGTCTGGCATTGCTGTCATACTTCTCTCTATGAAAATTGAATGGTCTACAATTTTTTCGTCTTCCTTCTTTCTCGACCCACTGTTGCACCGTCCCACTACTCCCACCTGCCCATCTAAGTGACGACTCTCTTATGGTGTAACACCTTCATCCAATATCCTGTTTGTCTCCTGACGAGATCGCGTTTCAGTGGCCAAGAATTTATTAAGTACCGTCTGTGTGACACAAACAGGCTGAATGCCAAAAAGAACCCTTTCCTTATCCATCATTGTCCACTCTTCTTGCCATTGCCGCAGAAGCTACCGATGAAGCATTGGTCTCCTCTCCGCCACTGAGACAACTTGCCTGACTGAAGGCTCCTTAGATACGACTGCTTCTCGCACCAGTCTGTCAGCAACCTCGTTCCCCAGAACTCCAGTGTGCCCACGGGTCTACTGTAGACTAACTGCCCCACGCTTCAGTAAGACCCAGAACTTCCACCCAATCGTGAAGTTCACCGGGTCAGACACAGTCAAACAACTGAAAGGCCCGCGAAGCCGTTTCACACTCGTCTGTGAGTCGGTTATGATCGCAAAGGATGGTAAGTTCACATCCAGCGATACGTCCAATGCTACAGAGATGGCGGCCATCTCACACATCGTGCTTGATGTGGCAGCTTGTAAACTTCTTATGAGAGCCACCTTCAGAGACGGCACATACACTCCAACTTCACCTCTTTGTACATCAGGATGGTAAGAGGTGTCGCAATACACCTCACACTCCACAAAGGACCATTGGAAAATTTGCAGTACCTTTGGGCACGAAACCCATGGGCAAAAAGGAGAAGCCCGGCCAACATCAAAACAACCATCTGATACACGAAGCTGAGCAGACATGCCATGCCGTGAAAAAGACTGCTGAAGGGAAGATAGCAAGATTTAGAGGCCGGTTGGTTGCTCAAGGAGTTGCACAACGAGAGGGATTGGACTATTTAGAGACACTTTCCCCAGTAATTGCTTTTTCCCTAGTTATATTTTTCTTTGTGCTGTTGGTGGTGTGTCTTGGCTGGGTCCATTGCCATTTGGATGTGAAATGTGCCAATTTATATGGCGATTTTAAGGAAAACACCATCTCCAACCAGCATCTGGATACAACGTCTCAGGAAATTGTGTGTGGAGGTTACACAAGGCGTTATACTGTCTACATCAATCTGGTCGTAGCTGGTTTGAAGAACTGGATAAAACGTTTCGTAGTTTGGGTTTCACGAAACTGTTAGCAACAAATTGAATATATACTGGCAATCTTCGCTGCTAACCAAGCTGCTCTCAAGGAAAATGTTGCCCGCATTGGAAGTCGATATGACGTCAAAAACCTTGGAGAAATAAGAAAGTTTCTGGGCGTTGAATTTGAGCAGCGAGATCATACCTACACAATGCATCAAAAATCTTATATTGAAGAGCAGATGAGAATGTATGGGCTAGGTGGAGTTGAAAAAGATCAGTTCCCCTAGATCTGGAGCAACTTTATCCAAGGAGGATTGCCCACCATCAGATGACAAGTCAAAGTTGAAAGGAGTACCGCATCGTTCTCTCATCGGTGTATTGATCTTTCTAGCTTCAAGGACTCGCCCGGACATTTTGTTTGCAGGCACTGCCTTGTCACAATTCAATAGTAACCCAGCTCCTAGACACTGGAATATACTACGCTGAGTGTTGCGATATGTCTACGAAACCCGTGATTTGGCTATTCGATGCAATGCTCCATTAGTCCCACCGATAATAAGGTTTTTCTCTGACAGCTCATGGGCAACAAACCTTGATGACAGCAAGTCGTGGAGTGGATACGTTGGATTGCTCGCAGGTGTACCCATTACTTGGAGGGTACAGAAACAAAACTGTGTGGCACTGTCAACTATGGAAGCAGAATAAGTTAGCCTTTCTTCTACTGTTATCGAAGTGCGCTGGTTGTCTGCAGTGTGTAGAGAAGTGCCATGGGCAAACATTAGGTTGCCAGCTGTGCTGTATTGTGACAATGAAGCTGCCATTTGTTTTGCCAATAACCATACCGAGAGAATGCAGACTAAGCATATTGATCTGCGGTATATTATTTGTACGAGAAGCCCTCCGAGATAAAGAGTTTGTCTTAACTTACGTTACAAGTCGTGACAACATTGCTGATGGATTAACTAAAGCTTTGCCTCGTGTTTCATTTGAACGCTTCCGTGGAGTGTTACTACAATGAGTGAATTGGACTAAGCAAAAAAGGGGTGGTATTGTTGGTATTTGAATTAAGTTTTTGCTTTTCCTTTCAATCTTGTTTTTTGTTATGTATTTGTTCACAGGAATTTATCAAGTGGGATAAAAGTAATTACCATTATGAATTTGTGTAAATTACTATTATATGGGCCATTAGGTGAAACAAAGATATTTAATATATTCATAGATAGAGTTTAACCTTTGTTGTTTGTCACTTCCTGTGGACACTTCCTGTTTTGGGTGACCAACCAAGATGGCTGCCACCATGAAATGTTTAGTTGATTTTTGTCACTGTGTTTTCAGGACTGAATGCAGAGTCATGGACAGGCATCCAGATTCAAAGTGCTATTAATCCAATGTTACTTGATGAAGGGAATTAAACAAGCTGCTTTTCAACAGGATTGTAAGCTGAGTGTCTCATATTTTTCTTAATGAAAATTCATCCACATGGACACCACTTACAAGTCCATGCAAGTAAGCCTAGTCTAGGAGTAACTGACTGTTTGCCATTTCCCAACAAGGATGTTAGCCACTGCCACAGAACAGTCTGAAATGCCCATGCATGCCACAGCTCAGACATTTTGGCGCCCGATCAGCCACTGTGACAAGAGATGAGATTCCACGAATAATTACCATATCTGGTACATCCTCAATCGTAATAGAGTCTTTTAGTCGCAATGTGACTTGACACACACCAGTCTCACACAACACATGTCTTCTCACCATGAATCCTTCAAAGGCATGACTTTCAAGTGTGGCAGTCTTGCCAAATGCCACGCTCACTTCATGGGGTGTTACGTACCTCGGGAGCCATTGTAGTTAGCCTGGACCGTTAGCTCGTGCAAATCATAGATTTCTGGTACACTTCCTCCAACATAGATTTTTGCTTTGAGCAACATTTGCTTCGACTGACGGGTCTTAACTTCGACCTTAAACGCATTGCCGCCACGGAGTGTGCCAATTGCAGCAATTGAAGGATAAACAGCACCAAAATGAGATCAACAAAGAACGAAGCCTTTAATGACCTTTGATAACCAATTGCAGCAATCTCAGTCGCTCCAACCACTGGTTCCACCGCTTGGTACACCTGCAGCCTGTTGGACAACAACTTGGGTCACACACCAAAATCAGTGAAAGTGGCATTTTAACGTTAGACAAGCCACCTCCATATTGCTTCTTCAACGCCTTTAAGTTCTTTGAATATACTGATTCTGCATCATCTTCCTCTCCCTCATTGCTGTGCCTCTCCTCCGTGACATCACCTCTTACAACAGCACTAAACAGCTTGTTTACTGCCTACAAGACTTCTTCTCTCTCAGCCTCCTTATTAGCCGTGGTTTGCTTGTTAGTGAATTGTTGCCCTACTCTGTTGCCGCCATTTTGCCCACTCCAACTAATGCTTTCTTCACTTACTCCAAACTTTTGCACATCAGCCTCTGAGACTCTATGTTGCCAGGCTCTGGCCATCACCTGTGCGTACGTGTCAGCAGAGACAACCCCTGTGTTGATTTCGCTACTCATCAGAATCTTTTCAATCAACTTTTTAGCAAAGACATAACACGTGCACGAAGAAAGGATCTGGAGTTTGCTGAGTGGCATTGTTCCCTAATTACAATGTAAAACAATCAAAATGATCATTCAGGGACCCGTAACTCCGGAATGGATCGACCAATCGAAAAAGTGGTCTCTCTGAGGATGAAGCCCAGGGAAATTTCTGGCTAAGATCATGTTTCAGATTTTAGGTAGGTGCAGTATTTTTTTCTGAAACTGTGTCGCACAATAGGAAGAAGAAGGAACAAAAGTTGGTATAAAGTTGGGAAAAGTTGCTATCTACTATCTGGCCAAGTTTGGTTGAAATATGTTGAATTGAAAAGGAGAAATTAATAGTTTTAGTTTTGCTGGCGAGAGGACTTCAATCATATATACAGGGTGTAACAAAAGGTCGTGTCCAAACTTAGGTGACTAATTCCTTAGGTCAAACTAAGAATATAATTCATATAATCATTTGACCAAAAACGTCTTATTCTTTGGTTATCGCATGAATTAAGAACCCAAATTGCAGCTCCGCCTCCCCACCTCCGCCCACGCTCTGGCTATGCAAAAACATATTGGCTATGCAAAAACCTATAGCAAAAACAAAACCACCGTTGGCATTTTCGAACATGTCCGAAACTCATTGGCTCGACAGTGTCAAACCTGCATTAATGTTCAGGGAAGAAACTTTGAACAATTAATGTAACTGCTATCCCCCCAACCATACACAGGAACCAGGTGTACTTGGGAAACAATAACATTTTAATATTTCTTTTATTTTTATGAACCACTCCAGCACTTCATGGAATTAACGTCGTCTGCAGGGCATTTGCAAACCTGCTCCAACACCCAGGGAAGGATATTTGACGAATTATTGTGAACCATCTCGCATTGCTGACAAGGACTCGTCACAAAATCACCGAACGTACAATAGCTGGACTATTAAATCGATTTTATTTGATTTATTTAAACCTCCAACACTGTAGTAAGACAAGAACAACAGATTCCGACAGACCAATAATCCAGCTGCTGCACTTTCGTGCAGTGTTAAGTGATTCCCTTTGACCCAGTAGTACTGTTATCGGCCTTTTCCAATTTCACAATGTTTTCTTACTTTAATTTCTACCTGTGCAGAACTGATGTTCGCGTTTAATACTTCGCTTTGTAAAACCTCTATGGTATTGTCAGTTCTACATTAACACCGACTAATGAAGTTTTAGAACAATTGTTGCTTCCCCTCCAGGACAAATTGTTTGGCAATAGAGATATTATTCTTTTATTCTGATTTTGATTCTTAACAGTTTGTTCTCTACCTTCAGTTCATTGTCTTCATTCACTACCTTCCTATTCTGATTTGTTTTTGCAATATCAAGAGCGTGGGTGGAGATGGGGAGGCGAAGTTGGAATTTGGGTTCTTAATTCATGCGATAACCAAAGAACAAGACGTGTTTGGCCAAATGTTTATATGAATTATATTCTTAGTTTGACCTAAGGAATTAGTCACCTAAGTTTGGACACGACCTTTTGTTACACCCTGTATACACGGCTGTCGCCGTGTATGATACCGTAAGCGCTCAAGGATCAGCAGCAGCAGCAGCCACAGCTACAATTAAATTGTATCGTTACAATAATTATTAAAATTAACGTTTTTATTTTCATTCTTCGTGCCCGTGCTTCGTGATGTCTTACAGATTACAGATTAAATTTATTGAGAGTCTACAGGACCTGTGCAGTCATACACTCTACTATAACTTAATTCTAAACTTATACCTAATACTAATTCTTGGTGCACGTGTTATGTATTTCAAACTTTCGTCTAAAACAGTTCATACTTAATGGGTAAAATGACAGACCCCCATGTTTTAGCTAAATCCGTAAAGTTTTAAACCAACTAAACTACGTTCTTAATTTCTAGGCCAGTATAGGCCTCGAAAGTGGCAGCTATTAACAATAAAATAACTTATCTCTTTCGTAGATTCAGGCTTTCAGAGCTAAGCTGAATTGTTTCAAAGTAAGCAGCAACAATCACTGAGTGCCCGACCGTTGATACTCGGTAAATGAACAACAATATTATAATTACAACAATTATAACAACAACGTCTTTCATTTTGTTGTGAAATGCGGTATTGTCGACGTTTTGACTTTCGTTGATGACTGGACTTACATGCTTACTGAATGCTGCGTTTCTAGGGTTTTTTTTTAGACTTCAATCAAACTTCATTGTGACTTTTCCGGGGCTACACCAAAACATCCGTGGGAATTTCTCGACTTCCGGTCAGGGAGGGATGACAAGGAGGAGAAAACGAGAAAGAATAGTAGGAGAGATAGAATCACATTTTGGGGGGAGGGAGGCGCGATTCGCTGAGAGGAGGGGAAGGCATATGTGGAGAAGGATACATTCAAAACAAAGCCCAAACACCTGGGGTGCCGGGGAGCTACAGTCTCTGGGAGGGGGTGCAGTTGGGTGTGGGGGGTGTTGGGACAAGGAAGCGGGTAGAGGTGACAGCGCCAGTTCCTTTCCTAAGACGACAAACCACCGGGAGGAGCTAAGTTCGGGAAATTCAATCATCGTGCAGCATGCACAGGTCCAGCTAATATAAATTAAAGCGTTTGCTGATTTGCATTCCACAATCAACAATACGTATAGCGCGGACTGCGGATTTATTAAAAGCTTAGTGGCCCAAAGCCATGCGCCCTACTACAAACAAGTAGTAACGTCCATTTTATCGGCAATGATGTGTTGCCGATTATTTATGGCAGTCCGTTTCGCAGTCCCTTCCTTGGTGTTCACTCTCCTGTACGGTCCAGGTTGAACCCGGCTTTGTGCCGATGCTATGTAACGGGGGTGTGGGGAGAGGTGCTATAAAGGGTCAGAGTGGTGGAATTGTTATCGTTGTGAGTTGATGGTGGTCTGGTTGTTAGGTTAAGTAGGTTAAGTCAGTTTTGTAGTATTGAGCGATAAGTGTAATAGGCTTTTAGGCTCATAAAGACTTCAACTTCAACTTTGCAATGTTACTCGTTATGCAAACTCGTTTGCAATGTTACCCTTATGTTATTAGTAATGATTATTTTATCACCGGTGGCGTTTTTCCAACATACGGAAAAATAGCATTACAAATGATTGCAATCTCTTTAGTTAATGCCTCCCCAAACGCCAAACCATAAAAGGCACGTATTGGTGTTAAAAATAGTGTTGAATACCAAATTTCATTCGTGTCTGTCGCATAATTTATTTTATATGAGCGGAATTAGTAGTCAGTAGTCAGTGTACAGGGTGATTCATAAAGTACTGAAAAATAGGCCTATGAAAGTAGGGCGATAAAATGTAGGCCTATAAGTTGTAGGTCTATAAAATGCAGGCCTATGCTATAGGGGTGCCTCATTTTATTAGCACATGAAACAAAAACCTTTGTTTAATCTAATAAAGGCTTGCTATGTGCATCCCTTGAATTACTTGTGCGGATTTCCACCTGCACTTGACGGGGACGTTTTGTATTTGTGTTGTAGCAAACTGCGTGTTGTCAGGTCGTACGTGTAGTATTATAATTCTGTCGTAGCCACCTTTTTTGAACGTAGAAGTAGAACGTTAGGTGGGAACGTGTAGGATTGTGAGACATGCCCCCTAAATACAGTATTAAGATTAGGATTTAACTAGTCCTTTTTTTGTAGCATGGAGGGAGCCAACTTCCAAACCATTGCATCAGTTATTGACCATTTTCTTGCCCGCCATCCAGACGGAGACAGGCCAAGTTAGCAGATGACAGGGTATTTAGCAGATGACTGGGCAGCATGTGGTCGTCCACACTCCGCAACAAATGAAGAAAGGACGCTTGCCGTAATTTAGTCTATCAAAGCAACCCCTTGAACATCACAACGAGACCTTGCCCAGCATCTTAACACCAACCAAACAGCCATCCATAGAATCCTTAAGGGACAGGGGTACCATGGTTACAAACTCGCCACTCCACAATACCTTCATTAGGAGGACTATGACAGATGACTATAATTCGCAGAATGGGCTGTTGAA